>CM031240.1:88584175-88876928 GCA_018340775.1 Taxus wallichiana var. yunnanensis
TACTATCATTATCCCAAATAGTGAAATTTATATTAATGCCATAATTGGCCATTGCATCGGCCAGCTTGTTACCTTCCCTGTAAGTATGTATGATTCTGATGCTGTTGAAGGTATGACTGATGCTTATGGACTCAGAGATAAAATCTTTGATATTCCAGCTAGGAGAAGAGGACTGATTAAGCAGATTAATAATATTAAGGGAGTCCCCTTCAACAATGAGGTTCTGGATATTTTGGGCCCGAGCAACTCTCAAACCCCAGAGAACAGATAAAGCTTCTGCAAAATGATTGGTTTGGATTCCCATTTTTCCAGCATATGCAACAATCAAATTACCTTTATGGTCCCGTATTGCTCCTCCTCCAAGAATTTGTTCCGGGTTCCCTTAGAGGCACCATCAAAGTTCAGCTTGAACCAATTGGATTCGTGGGGATGCCATTTGACCAAAGATCTATCCACACTATTCGGGGTTGCTCCAATATCCGATCTCGCCAATTTGATAAGATGTGCTTTTCATTTTCGAGGTAACAATTGTTCTTAGGAGGTTTAAATCGCCATGTCCTCTTTGATGCCTTGGGAGATCTTGCAGTAGTGAGTTTAAAATTTCGCTTCTTATTTCTAAAAACTATATTATTTCTATCCTTCCAGATCCTCCAAATTAAATGCGGGATGGCTAATTTCCAGATTCTTCTGATAGCACAATGTCTGAATGGTGGGTTCCATTGGTTCCACAGCTGAGTAAGATCCTCCGGCATCACCCAGAGAGCTTCAAATTTGGAAAGGACAAAGTTCCAAACTCTAAAGGCATAATCACAGTGTATGAACAGATGTCTAATGTCTTCATAGTTATTCCTACAAAGGTGGCACCAATTGGGAATGATAAAACCTCTTTTCATCAAATTGTCAGTGGTGAGAATTTTGCCTCTGATGGCCAGCCAAAGAAAAAAATTTATTTTGGGGGTTAACTCAGGCATCCAGATCAAGTTCCAGTTAAAGTCAGATTGGTTACTGTGGAAAAGACTGGTATAACCAGATTTGACTGAGTATTTACCCTCGTGTGAATTGCTCCAGATCAGCTCATCCTTGGAATCCAGCTGACACAAAGGGAAGAGATCCAAAAGGTCTTGGAGGGAGGAAATAGTCTGTTTCAGTTCAATACTCTCCATAGTAAGTCTTTTCCAATTCTTGTTGGTGCCATTTCCATCAATGTAGTCCTTAACTTTAGTTCCATATTTTCTTATAAGACTGTCCTTAGCAGTCCCAAATCTCTCCAAGAGATTATCATTGGACCAGTTATCCTCCCAGAAGTTAATGTCGCTGCCATCCCCAATTTTCCATTTGCTTCCCTTCTTAATGAAGTTTCTACTCTTAACCAGATTATTCCAAAAAATGGAACCATTGGGGAGTTGCTCATCATGCAGATAGGAGTAAACAGCTTGCTGATTCAAGTATTTTGTTTTAATGACATCAATCCAGGGTTGTTTCTCAGAAAGCAATCTCCAGCCCATCTTAGCAATGAGTGCCTCATTCATTTTCTCAATATTTTTTATTCCCAGCCCTCCCCTAGATTTAGGGGTGCAGACTTTATCCCAGGCCACAAGGTGAAATCTGAACTTTTCTTCCATGCCTTGCCATAAAAATTTTTTCTGAATCCTTTCAATTTTCTCTCTGAAGGAGGAAGGAATTTTGAATAGTGACATGATATATATGGGCAAACTTTGGAGTGTGCTTTTAATGAGAAGGCACTTACACAAAGACTAGAGAGTGGTCCCTTTCCAACCGGCCATTTTTTTCTGAAATCTCGTCAATAAATCATCCCACACCGTGTGAGAGACTTTCTTCGTGCCAAGAGGGAGGCCTAAGTACGTTGCTGGAAGAGTACCAATTTCTGACCAATTTTAGCAATCTTGAGTTGTCTTTCCCCGGGGTGTTAAAGAAAAAAGGATGCTTTTGTCGTAATTGATCTCTCTTGCCGGAGGCAGATTCATAAAGCTGCGAGAAGAGCCTTGATAGCTTTAGCTTCAACCACGAGGCGAAGAAGAAGGATAGTGTCGTCTCCAATGGTTGTTGATGAGACAACTTGGTTTGAGAGAAGTGGGTTTAGAACCATTTAAAAGGCCGTCTTCCACCGCTCTGCTAATTGTTCTACTAAGGCTGTCAGCCAGAAGGATGAAGAGAAGGGGGGAGATGGGGTCTCCCTGCCTTGAGACCTCTGGCTTGCTGGTGAAGAATCCACGGGCTCTCCATTAACAACCACGAGAGAACACAGGTGTAGATATACATGATTTAACAATTTTTCTAAACTTTTCTGTGAACCCAAATTTAGATAGAATCCTGTCAAGGAAGACCCAAGAAACTTTGTCAAAGGCTTTATTCATGTCGAGCTTAAGGATCATGTTAGCCTTTTTGTTATTTTCCATAGAATGCATAGTTTCGTGTACCATAATCACACCGTCTTGTATTATCCTGCCTTTAATGAAGCCACTCTGCTGCTTTGAGATGAGATCCTTCATTATGAGCTGCAGCCTAGAAGCAATAATTTTGGTGAAGATTCGAAAAATAGCATTAACCAGACTGATGGGTCTGAAATCCTTGAAATCTTTTGCATTCATTTTCTTAGGTGCCAGCACAATGTGTGTGTTATTGAGCTCTTTTAGAAGATTTCCCGATCTAAAAAATTCATTAACCGCTTTGAGAAGATCCTCCGAGCATATTTCCCAGAATTTCTGAAAAAAATTAATGGAGAATCCATCCGGTCCAGGAGCCTTATCCCCCTCAAGAGAAAAAACAGACCTTTTTTAGCTCATGTAGCGCACCGCTTTAGTGATATCTCGAATTTCGGTCTTGATATCATTACGGGGATTGCCTCAGCATGAAGGAAATAGCTTCGGATTGCTGACATTACTCTCTCTAAGAAGATTTTTGTAGAATTCAAGTGCTTGCTTCTTAATCTTTGTTTGGATTTTTAGTAATACTTCCGTTGCTTTTAGAAACCTCTAAAATCCTATTACTGGCCCTGTGCTTTAGAGTGGTCATGTGAAAGAACTTTGTATTCCTGTCCCCCTCTTTAAGCCAGATAGCTCTTGATTTAAGGCGCCAAAAGGATTCTTCTCTACTGCATATCGTGTGTAACTCAGAAAGAATTCTCTTTTCATTTACTTCATCTTCAACTGATCTCCCCATAGTATCCATTTTTAACTCAAGATCCTGAAGCTTCTGTTTTAATTCTTTCTTTTTTCCGAAGATGTTTCCAAAAACATTTTTGTTCCAAAGTTTGACTTGCTTTTTGACATTTTTGAGTTTTTGGACCAATCTGTACTGGGCAGTGCCTTCCCCATTCCAATCCCACCATTCCTTTATTCTATCATAGATATCAACGTGCTCCATCCACATTTTTTCAAATTTGAATGAGCTTCTTGCAGGTTTGGTCCAATTTAGAAAGCTTAAAGCAATCGGATTATGATCCGATCCAATTCTGGGCAGGGAAGAGAGGTAAAAGTCTTGGCTAAGAATCCAGTTTGCCGAGATAAGAGCCCTGTCCAGTCTCACCTGAATGAGCCCCTTTCCCACCCTTCTATTGTTCCAAGTATACTTATTACCATGCAGATCCACATCAATGAGGTTTTGTTCAGTGATAAAATCGGCAAGATCCTCCATACCATTAGAGAAGGTGGGGGTTCCCCCAAACTTTTCGCCTGGGTTTAGAGGGGAGTTGAAATCTCCCATGATAAGCCAGTTAGCAGAACTGTGCTGGTTTCTAAAGATTTTAAGATCAGCCCATAGTTTTCTTCTACCACTAGCAGAGTTAGGGGCATAGATATTAGACAAGATCCATTCACACTTTTTTTCAATAGTGACAAACTTAATTGCAAGATGATTAAAATTATCACTAAGGATCATACCAGTACAGTGCCTTTTATCCCAAAGAGTTGCCAGCCCTCCGGAAGCACCCTGAGAATCAACAGCCGCCATTTCAGAGCTATCCCAAAAATTATTTTTAATATTATCCATGGACATTGCTTTCATCTTAGTTTCTTGAAGAATCAAAATCTTTGGGGTTCTTTGGAGTCCGTAACTCCTTGATGTTTCTTTGCTTAGAGTAAGCGTTAAGGCCTCTAATATTCCAAGATATGATCTTCATATGGAATGGTTGGTAGTTGGATTTGCTTGGTGGTTAGGTTGTCGGCATTTGAACACCATCTGCAATATCCTCTCTGTTTTCTTAGCTCTCCGAGAGTTTTTTTAGAGGTCTTCCTCTTTTCGAGCTTCCTCCAAAATCAGCTAATCGTCTGGCGAAGATCTGGTTTTTACGGAGGTAGAGGTGTCCCAATTGTCAATTTCCTTTTTCTTTTCACTATAAAGTGATTAAGGATCCTTTCAAAGCCTTCCATTTTTTTTTTTCTTTTTGAGATGACCAAAGTGAACCCCAGTCCTGGATCTTCCTTTTCCTTGGCAGGCGTAATCTCCCCTTCCTCTTGTTCCTTATGAATATTGACAGGAGTGTGATTGTATGCAGACACTGCTTTCGATCACTTTGTTGACATCTTTGAGGTATGGCAGCGGATCCTCAATTCCTTTCTCTCCAGTAGGGAGAGACTCCAGGGGCTCAAACACCCTCATATCCTCCTTGATACAAGCTTCCTTTCTAACGAAAGGCAGGATTTCTTTCTCTTCTGAACCAGAAGGGATTAAAAAGGTCTTCTTTTCCATGGTAGGCGTGATCCCCCCTACCTTTTGTTCCTTATGGATACTGTCAGGAGTATGACCAGAAGTCGTTTTGAGGCTGCAACAGTCCTGCGCAGACGCTGTTGAAATGCTGAGGTATGGCAGCGGATCCGCATTTCCTGTCTCTCCAGAAGAGAGGATCGCCAGGGGTTCACTCACATCCATATTCTCCTTGTTGCAAGCTTCCTTTCTAATGAATGTCAGGATTTCTTTCTCATCTGAACCAGAAGGGATTAAACCTTCTTGTTCGTTCACTTCCAAGGAATCCTTAGCAAGGTCATCCTTCACAGAAGTTTCAAAAGGTTTGTCCGGAGATGCCTTCATAGTTTTGACCACTACTTCATTGGAAGCTATTGAAGCATCTTTGGGACGCCAGACAAGATGTTTCTTAATATGAGTTCTAAAACCCCCTTTTTTCTTTTTTTTCCCCCTGCTATTTAACTGCACATTTCTCTGGCTGGGACCTTTATCTTCAGTTTTCCTTTCCTGGCTTGGATCCTTGTTGACTTTGTTTAGATCTGCGTCAATCTCAGGCTGAACAGAAACCAAAAGAGGGGTCTTCTTCTTGTTGCAGTTTTCGTCAGAGTGACCAATGCTTTGGCATCGCTTACATCTTAAGGTCTCAACTTCAATTCTTTGAGTCCAGGATCCAAATCTAGTTTTCAATATTATGTGCTCTGGAAACTCCTGATCAATGGCTGAGACAATGCAGAACCGAGCAAAAGCAAGCCTGGATCTGTTTCTTGTGGGTCCATCTAAGCCAATAGGTGAGCCAAGGGATTTTGCAATATTTAACAGTATTTCATCATCCCAAAGATGCAATGGCAAACCTGGTAGCCTACACCAGATAGGAATGGTGTTTATGTTTTCTGTATTTGGATCAAAACCCGGATACCATTTTTTCAAAAAAAGACCCATATTTCCCAACCACCAGGGGCCTCCAAGTAACACCGAATCTAAATCCTCTTGTTGGTTAAATTTAGCCAAGAAAAAACCTTTTGGCATAATGGTAATGCTTAGGGCTCCCTTGGGTTTCCATTTTCTCAAAGCCCATTTTCTAATGAAATCAATATTAGGTCTAGAGCCAAGAAACTTACCAACGAGGGAGAGGTTTGTTTTGTTTAAAGCTCTATCAACAAAACCATCTGGGACCCTAAGACAGGTGGCACCCTCTTTGTCCATTTCCCATGTGAACTGTTCAGTGCTTTTCGGACCCACCTTGAGGTTAGGGCTTTGAAAAAGCTTATTCCAAGCCAAAGGTGTGGATCTCAGTATTTCCTCCTTTTCTCTGCTAGCCGTCCGATTGCAGTCTGAGATCTGCTTTTCCTCAGCAAGTTTTGTCATATTGCTCAGACTTTCCGCAGCCAGAACTGCAGAGACCGCACTGGCAGTACCTCCCGCTTTTTCGACTTTCTTACCCGTGTCTTCAAACGCCCTACATGGGCTATAGCTCAGCCTTTCCTCAGCATTTTTAACCGCGGTTCGCAGACATTCTGCAGCCAAAGCTGCGGAAACTGCGGAAACCGTGTCCTCGAAGATCTCTCCATCGCTAGATCTCTCCATCGCTAGATAACCAAGTAGTTGATATGCTGATTCACATGAAATATATCGAGTTTGATGTTGAATGTTTCACATAATTTCTTAACTTCTTTATTTTTGAAATAATTTCCATTATCGTTGACTATATTGTGAGGGATGCCAAGTAGCATATAATGTGTTGATAGATATAATTAAATGAATGTTTTTACTTTAGTAGATATTAAGGGAATAGAATCTACCCATTTAGTGAAGTATTCAATAGTTGTGATGATAGAGTGATGTCATTTCATGAATAAGGGTTGATAAGGCCAATGAGGTATAACCCCATTGTGAGAAGGGCCATAAATCTTGAGAGGGTTGTAGATCCTGACTGGGTATGTGAGTAAGATTAGAATGTTGTTGACACTTAATGCATTTATTAACATATGAGCAACAATATTTATTGAGATTAGGCTAGTAGTAGCCGATTCGAAGGATGCACTTAATCGCAAACTATTGTTAAAATGCCCGCTACATATGCCGTCGTGGACTTCCTGAATGGATTTAATAGATTCATGGGATTTGAGACATCTCAACAAGAGGCCATCAAACTTGTGTTTGATATAACATCACCTATGATGAAATATCAGGTAGTGCATTCAAGAAAATATATTTTAGTGTTCTTAGATAGGCTAGAGGGAATTTTTTATTATGAGAGAGTCAAATATTTGAGTGTACCAAAGATCTGTTGGATTTTTTTCAATGAGATTGATAGAAGGAAGTTCATTGTTGTGGGATGGTTGATCCGTATGTGTAGGAAAAAAAAAAAAAAAAAATTATAATCATTGGTTAATAGGGGGATGAGGGATTTAAGAGAAGCCATGGTGTTCACAAATTTATTAGAAGATCATGGGACTGCTTTGGATGGTGTAACGATCAAAGTATTCTAAGAGGAATTCAACAATGGATTTATATTTTTGTAGAATCTTGTTTTTACATTAATAAATTCCTTTGATATGATTGATGAAAAATTATGAGTCTCCATAGATTTCTAAGATTTTAACACCAAGCACAATGGAATTTTGGAGACCAATGATTAGAGATTTGTATTATGTCATGTTGTTAGTACATTCAAAGTTTAGTTTGAAATATAGAGGGATAAGGGTCCCCAGTGGAGGTATTATAACTATACATTACCTCCCTCTTATTGACACTTAGATATATCAAATAAGAGTTTGATTTTTATGGGAGCGTATTATTAATAAATTAATTACACCCTCACACCTCACCATGTAAACTCATCCACACTCACTAGTTGTAACTAGTTAATTTAGCAACCTTCCATAAATATAACCTAACCACCTCTAACTTATCCCTATAACTACTTCCCACCCCTAACTAGTTAGAACTAAGTTAAATTAGAAACCTTCTAAAAACACCTCTACATTTATCCTAACTAACTTGGTCCTCATCTGAGCTCATCCCTCTTAGTATCTCAACCTCTCTCAAAATCCCTTCAAATCAAGTTCAAAATGGCAATAAAATCACTCTTTTTATCCCCTAACTTGAATTAGCCAAAATCACCGGTGATTATCCAGTTGCAACGATCTATATAAATAGATTTCTAAGCCTCTTTGGGAGAGAATTTTGGGATTTTCAGAGGGAACTTACGTCCATTCATGAACATTTAAGAGCCTAAGGTTTCCAATAGAGCACCATCATTTCCACACTATGTCAAGATGATCATCATATCATCTAGCATCATTATCAAGACAACCATCTTCACCCATCTTTCACTCAATCTACGATATCTTGTCAATCATCCATCAAGGTGAGCTTTGTTTTTGTTACTTCCTACTTCCATTTTTAGGTATCTTTCTCATCTTTCAATTAATAATCTCATTTAAGTTTTTAAATTCATCACAAGTCATGAAATAATCAGATTATACTCTCTGTTTTATTAGCCTATTAGAATTCATAGTAATCATTGGTGATTGCTAGAATCACCTGCGATTCTGCACAATATTTTTCTTTCATAGATATGTTCAAATCTATTTAAAATATTTATCCATTTCTTTTTATTTACTAACATGTTTCAAGTATGGATTTTGTAGATGGCCATATCAAGTATCAACCATCCCATTACCAACATTTGATTCACTACTAATTTTTCCACCCCTTACACTTTGGGAGCAATATGATCTTGTTACATGATTTAGAATGTGTGTCTATCCACATTGTGCACCCCTTGATTGTTTGGAAGCAATTTTCATCAACCAACGCATTGTGAAGCAACTAAAGAGTTTTGGGAAGAAATATTACGAGGTCAGAGGATCCAAGATGACCTTTATCATTTGAGTACAACTATGAGGCATCCTAGACATACCAGAGGACAACCACACCACATCTGAATCTGACATCGAAAGCAACATCAACCTTCCAGACACTGATTTTGATCTTTCACGCCTCTATGACATGGAAGAAGAGATCTCGATTTCTTCATGGAAGATTATATCTCTGAACCTGATTCTTACTTCACAGAAGATGAGGGATTTTCCTATTCTATAGGCTCAAACTTCTCAAAAAATATAGATTCTAACCTAGATTCTGATTTCAGATTCTAGTCTTGTTATTTTCATTTCATTACTATCAGCTAATGTATGTAATCACCTAAATAAGTGATAACAATTAATCACATTTTCCATTTATCATATTGTACTTCAAATTATCATCAATAAAGCTTAAATGTCTTAAAATTAGGTTGATATCCACTTAAGGAAGTATTTGGGCTTTGGGTTGGCCTTTTTTAGATAACCTACCCACCCTATTTTACTAACTCTATTTTGTGTAAGTTTTTTGATTTGTAGGCTTACTTATAGGGAAAGGAAGTCTAGTACATTCTTCATGGAGCACAAAAACATCATACATCCACCACATCTCATGGGTATCTTGAAAACCCCGCCATATCGAGGTTGAGAAAATTTTACCCCCTTGTAATATTAGACTAGACCCCGAGGTAAAAATTGTCCTCAACATCTTGGCATGCCAGTGGGACCTTGTCCCTTATTCTTTTGTTTCATCTTATCAATAATATATTACTATTTTTTCACTATCTAGTAATCACATCCAATTATTGGGCTAATCATTTACGATTGGGCCAATTGTCTATGATTGGACTATTGTGTTTTTACATTTCTTCACAATCTCATTTTTTTGTTCTCTGTTTTCTCTAATATGATTATAGGGAATTATTTCTTGAAAATTCATTTGTTGGACTTATTGTTTGCTCACTTGCTTTAAAATTGCTAAAAATCTAAAAAAGGAGCACTCTCATGGTAAGTCCTAAAATATTTCCTTTGCTTCCAGTTTTGCATTTTTGTTTGTTTGCTCTCATCAAAAATAAACATTTCATTTTGGGTCTTAAAACAAACCATCTCATACTTCTTGATCATCTAGTTTTAATTAGGGAAGTAAATTCATTGCATTCACTTATTTTCCCTCACACACAACCAAATCACTATCAAATCAAAAATGCATTCAAACAACTCCACCCAGGTGAAACTGATTGGGATTTCATCACCCAACAGGAAACCAACTCGGTGTTTGGCCAAGTATAATCTCCTATTTGTTGGTATATATTAGCTCAATCACTTGACTCCCTTATCATAGTGGGACCATGAAGTGAGGGGTAGGCCCCAATACATACATGCCCGTACCAACAAGTACAAAGTTGGGCCTCACGTACCTTCGGGTATATCGAGGACTCCACCCTTAAACATACCTGAAACCATCCATAGCTTACCATTTCCTAGGACCCTCATTAACCATCTTACACATTTCACTTTTCATAATTAATCAAGATAAATACTAAACAACATATTTTTCTTGCATTTTCTTGTTGTTTGTAAATCAACCCATTTAGTTATTTTTCATTTTCTAGGTGTTTGTGTGTTTGTTTATCATGGTACTTACTAGACAACAAGCTCGTAACCAAATTCTGAAAACATGTCTACTCCACCCCCTACATTTCAACAACATGTCCCATTTTACACTACACACTTTTCACACCAACACAACAACAAAAAATCCCATATTATCAAACAATTACATCCAATCCCTTTTTGACACCCAAAAACTTGGAGTGAATCAGGGGTCAACTATAACAATGAAATGGGAACAACAAACTCTTTCATTCCCCACATCAATATCATGGTCAAATCCTTCATACACTAGGTCACAAGAATCAGAACATCCCTTTTCTCCTAGAGCATCCGAACCTCCTTTCTACAATAGGGAGACCCTATCTTTGAAGAAATGCTAGACTCAAACCCTATTTCCCTCAATACCTACCTAGCAGCTAGAAATGTTCAGATGTAACCATTTACACCCCAACACACTTACAACCCTTCATCTGCCATTACACATCTCATTGATCAAAATCAAGACCATGTTATCCAATATTATACCCATACACTTCAAATCAACACTAAAACACCAAACAATAGTCAACCCCAAGATATCTTCATTCCTACTAACCCCTTTGAAACATGAATGAAATCTTCCACTAGTCAACCCAGAAGCATCGAGGTCTCTTTAGTCCCTATTTATGACCTCCACATGGAATTTGTCACAAAACACATCTACCCAATAATCCACATCTTCACCAAGTCCTTTCTATAGGTTCCACACCTCCTCTAAGTAGTACCACTACTTCCTCATCTACCCCTCTAGCCTCCTCACAGGTACAAACATCTCTATTGGGTTTCGTGGCATTTTCTACTGTTGTATCCTCCCAACAAGTTACCAATCCCATTTAGAACATCACTATGTCTATCCATACAACTACCCCACTAGTTAATACCAATGTCATTGCTAGCACTCACCCTATTTCACAATACATACCACACCCTTCACAACCACATTGATCTCCATGCCGTAATCTACACCCCTATAAAACATCCCACAATATAATATCTCCCCAAAAAGCGTTCCACAACAGCATCATCCTTTGTTTTCTCTACCATATACTCCAAAAAACACCTACATATTCACAACCACTCACTTATACATCAATACCATTACAATATCAATACATAAAACCTCACAACCTATAGCTTCACAAAAGGTTTCTCATCTCATCAAAACATCCCACAACAAAACATCCTTATCATCAAAGTATCCCTCAACAAAATATTCCTTATAAACAACATGTACCTCAACAAAAAACACCTCAATACAACATACCTCAAAAATACACACCTCAACAAAAGCATTCCAAAATACCACACCAACAAAATAACCCTTACTAACAAAATGCCTCTTATCAATAGAACATCCCTCAACAAAAATTCCCTACCAAGAAAAGGCAATCCTCAACAATATCATACATACTCACCTAGCCAATCCTTATTTCAACCTGGCTCATCCTCACAATAAAACACACAAATGATCCCCTCTAAGCCCTTTTAAGCCACATATCTAATCTCAAAGTTGCTTCATCCTCATCCAAGAATGTTCTCTCTTATGATCAAATTTACAATGAGCCCATTCATCCTTTAGTACCATATAAACCATATCCACCTCACTGGGAACTTCCTAAGTTTATCAAGTTTTATACAAGGAAGATCCCCAACAACATATCCATGTGCCTTTTATCACACATGTTATCTAATAGCTCATGATCAAGACCTGATGTTGAGGACCTTTCCCATGTCCCTCGCTGGTCCCGCCTTAGACTAGTATAACAACATTTCTGCAACATTCCTATTCTCCTTTGCACAACTTGCCCAACTTTTCTTAGACCATTTTTCCATAAACATATCTCACAAAATCACTATCAATGACCTATATGCCATCGACAATTTGAAGATGAATCCATCATGACTTTCGTCACCATTGGAGGGTGTGACTAATCAACTATCTTTACATTACCACAAACAAAATTAATCAAAGTATTCTATCATGCATGTGCCAAACACATCTCATCCACTTTACAAATTCAATCATTTCAAACTTTTGATGAGGCTTTTACCATGGCCCGTAAACTGGAACTATGAGCTCTAGAAGATGGACGGGTAAAGCTTCATCCTAAGAAACCAAAAGTCAAGTTCCCATCCAAGTCAACATCTAGTCTTGATAAGTCAAAAAACAGCTACCAACACCATCATAGTCAAATCCACTCCCAAGGAAAAACTTGCTACCGAGTGTCCTCACCAACAACGTAACTACACACCTATAGGGAGACTTTAATACAATTTTTCGAAAAATTGCTTGCTTCAACATGATATCTCTCCCACCTATTCAACCCATCGACATATCAATATCTAAACCCATTTGGTATTAAGATAATGACTATTGTAAATACCATAGGGTCAATGGACATGACATCGAAAGGTGTCACACATTCCGTAATGTACTTCAAGATTTGATTGACAAGGGTGAGCTCCACTTAGAAAATCAAATGCACCCCAAATCAAAATCTTGACATATTTAAGAAACCTTTTCCAAATCACCCTTCATCCTCCAACCAACCACAAATGAATGTTGTCCACACCATCAATACAATAACAAAAATTGAGCCTATCCCTTAACCCACCTTGTCACTTACCAAATCAAAACATGTGGAACCAAATGACAACAACCAATGAACCTAAAATTATGACTACTGAGCCTTCACCTATTAAGAACATCATTAAAACCCTTCCTACATCTCTATCACTTCCCGAGTCAAAACCTATAAAATTGACACCGAAATCCAATGAGCCCAAAGCTCTTTGCACCTCCATCTGCTGAAAACATTACTAAAGTTATTCCTACACCTCATCACATGCCATTACTAAATCTACACCTGCATCCTCTCCATCTCCCAAAACTACACCTAAAACCACACCATAAAAACAACCCAAAACACCTTCCACCTCAGGAAAATTGGACTCTTTTGCTGCATCCTCATCAACCACACCTAGCTCATCCAAAACCACAAAAGGGCCACATAAGCAAGGTATTGTTCAAGTCTTTAAAATCCCTCAATATATCTTTTCCTAGATCAGAGTCCTTTTGCATGGACCTCACTCCCTTATACCTATTAATCATCCTATTATTACAGGATCAAAATCCCCCAATCAAACCCCTACACTAAGTCCATATCTGCACCTTTTACACAACTTGATTATCCACACCAACAATCACCCATATGGGGTCCTTCACCCTCACATGTTCGAGACAACTATCCTCACCAGGTGGCCACCCACACATGACCCTCATCCCTTACCTGTCACACATTCGACTATTCACACTAATGACCACCCATACAGGCTCCTCATCCACCACTTGTTGTGACATCTAGAAAGCCTCCATGACAAACAAATAAATAACTATGATTAAACAACCCATCTTACCTTCTCTGAGAGAGGTATAGACATGACCTTGTCCCCATCTACATCTACACCTAAAGGGTGTTATGCCACCATATTAGATGACCTCTTGTAGTGATCACTTATTACACTACCACCTCCTAAAGCCGTCAGATCATCGTGGGTGGAAACTTTCTTAGTATGAATTCAATATTTTTGTGATTACCATAGGACACATGGCCATTCCATAGAAAATTATAGATCCTTTCATTTGAAAGTATAGGAACTTGGTAGTCCACTCTTCCTTCCTTCCCAATTAAACACAACATCAACATCAACATCATCATCATCAAAACCTAAAAATCTATCCCTAAAGCATCTGATCATCGATTTGGTGTTGTACACATCACCACCCATTCACAAAATTATGAAAAAGAACCATCAAGAGCCTAAGAAAGGTAAAACCTTCATTGCTATACCTCCACCTCCTAAATTATTGGCTTCATATGATAAACCTAAGGTATCTATTTCCTTAGCTCTGAAGAGTCTAACCAAACATCATCATAAAATCCAAAATTTCCATACAAGCAACAACACCCCCTTTCACCGCAATATAGAAGGTCACTATCAAACAATTACACCAATCCCTAATTCGGATGTCACTCTATGAGCTAGTTCAAACATCACCATTTCACAAGTAGGCCATGATAGAAGCCCTTCAATCCATCACCGTACCATCTAATGATCTAGTTCCATTCACCAACTTTGTGGGTACTCTCAAAGCATCGCCTCTATATCTTTTGAACCATCTGAAATTCCCTCTCTCAGACCAGAGGACCATGACCTTCCACTTTTTATTACCACTTAGATCAATGACATCTCCATCAAGAGGGTCATGATTGATAGTGCCACTTGCCATCAACATCATATCATCCCTCACTTTTGACCAACTCAAATTTCCCAATCATTGTCATCACTCAAACTCTGGTTTTATTACAATCCTTCAACGACACTATCACACCCACATTAGGCACTGTCATACTCCCACTTAAATTTAGGTGTCAAAACCCTACCTGAACTCTTCTACATTATAGAAGGAGAGTTTTAATATAACATGTTATTAGGATGCCCTTGGATACACACCATGTGTTTGCATTCCTTCCACCCTCCATTGTTATCTCAAATATGAACATGAGGGTCAAACCTTCACTATCCCCACTGATCCAAATCATTTGTTGACTACTACATGATGTACCACCCAAATGACATCCTTGTACCTAAATCCACACCTGAACCATCTAATGAAGCATCCACTAACACATCTATCCCTTCTTCCAAGTTACCAGATGATTCCTCTCTTAGTGAGGCTGTAAAACGTCTTTACGCTAGGGAATATCATCTCCTCATGCTTAACTCCATCCCTTCACCTAAAACATATGGTCACCCTAACAAGCAACCCATGTATGACCCAACATAGGAGATGTTATCTCCTACGGTCACTTATCTCAAAACAAACCTTATTTATGGGGGACTTGATAATCCTCCATCCCATGTTATCAACCCACATCACATCATGTCATTCACATTGAATTTCAAATCACTTGATAATCCAAAATTTTCCCACATGTATCTTCATCATTGTGTGGAGAGGTTTTGGCCTCTAGCATTATGAACAAGGAACCCATGATCAACCTTCCTATGTTCCTTAAAGCTCATGAGAAAAGTGGATTAGGTTATAAAAGGTTCACCTCCAAAATGTGTGAAGCCACTACATCTAAACTTACTACATCCCTAACTATTTCGAACTAGAACCATCATCACAAAAAACCCTAAAGATCCCATGGACATAGAAACTATGTACCCATCCCATCTAACTTTTTTTAATCAATGCTATATCTTTAGGGCCACTTACTTATCAATCCAATCACTCCACTAAATCGTTACCCCTTGTTTGGCCAGTAAATGGTTGAGGAAGATTCACCTACCATAGATATCCTCCAATGTCAAGATGACCAAGATATCCTTTCCCATATGGGAGATGAGGACCATTTCCTTCAAAATCCCTACCACCTGACACACCATCTATCCTTAACAAATCCACCCTCGACATTAACTTAGGTACCCCTCAAGATCCTCGCATAGTTAAGGTTGGTCAATCTCTAGATTCATAAGAACTAAATGATTTCACCTCGTTCTTAACAAAATATCACCAAGCCTTCACTGGTCATACGGTGATATGATCGAATCGATTCTAACATTTTTGTACACAACATAGTCACATATCCTGACACTAAGCCAGTAAAACAAAAGCTCCGTAAAATGCATCCTCGTATAGCTCTCCTTATTAAGGAAGAGTTGTAATGCCTCTTATCTACTAACTTCATCATACCCATTGATTATCCATAATGGGTTTCCAATGTTGTCCCCATAACCAAATCCTCAGGAAAAATGTGTGTTTGCATAGATTATAGGGATCTCAATCTCTCTTTTCCAAAAGATGATTTCCCTCTCCCAAACATAGATCAGCTCATCGACCTAACAGTTGGCCATGAAATGCTTTCCCTCATGGATGGCATCTCTGGTTATAACCAAATTCTCATTGCTCCTAAAGATCAACACAAAAATTATTTCATTACCCTTGGGAACCTTTCGCTATCATGCAATGTCCTTTGGTCTTAAAAATGCAGGAGCTACTTATCAACACACTATGACATACATTTTCCATGATCTCATCCACAAAATTGTCAAAGATTATGTTGATGACCTCTAGGAAAGTCTAAATCAAGAAAAAACCATCTTGACGTCCTTGAATCACTCGTCTCATCTAATTTTGTCTTCATCTTAATCTTGTAAAGTGTGTTTTTGGTGTCCTCACTAGAAATTTTTTAGGATTCATCATATCTATCCGAGGCATTGAATTTGACCTAATGAAGGTTAGAGAAATCATTGAAATTCCTCCACCATCTAATCTTAAGAAACTATGTAGCCTCCAAGGTAAATTACAGTCCATTCGGCATTTCTATCGTAACTTTCGACCATTGTCAACCGTTTCACCATCTCCTTCACAAGGACATAAAATTTCATTGGGATTTTAATTTCAGAAAGCCTTCAACAAAATCAAACAATATTTATTATCACCACTTGTGCTTACTCCACCTCGTGAAGGGGAACCATTTTATTTATACATATCCACTTCAGAACATTCTCTAGGAGCTATGCTCACCCACCGTGATAATCAAGGTCATGAACAAGCCGTATATTACATTAGCCATACACTCCATGAATATGAGACATGCTACACTAAAGCCAAAAACTATGTTGTGCATTGTATTTTCTCCTCAAACTTCAACATTATCTTCTCAATCACAAGACATATGTCATCACTAGTTTTAACCCACTTAAAGCCATGCACGCTAAACCTTATCATAATGATCACATAACTCGATGGCTTATGCTCATGACTAAATTTGACCTCGAAATCATATCTTAAAATATACTAAAGGACAAGCCATTGGATATCAGATGTCGATGTACCCTTTAGATAATCAACCACCTCATGAATAATTCCGTGATGAATCCATCAAAAACACCGATGAATCTAATTTCATCCCCGTTAAAATGACTCTCTTCTTTGATGGTACTAAATTCCAAGAAGGGGGAGGATCCTGGAGTCATCATATACCACCTAGAACATTCCACTTCCATTATCATTCAAACTAAACTTTGAATGTACTAAAAATATGGAATAATATGAAGCCTTAATCCGGGTTCTAAATACTATCATTTCCCTAGGTTCCCACATCTTAGAAATATATGGAGACTCATAACTAATTGTCACCAAGTTATAGGATAATATCAATGTAAAAATGAAATCCTTTAAAAATATAAAGCTTTCGTTGAATTTCTCCTCAGTGTGTTTGATCATTATACCATTTAATCCATTCCATGATCTTTCAACAGGTTTATAGATACTATGGCATCCCTTGGATCCCTTGTCCCTTTTGAAATAAAAAAATCAAAGGATAAAACCAAGATGTCTATAGTTGTTCAATGCTTGGATCATCCTTCACATCAAAATGAGCCACCTTCCATAAATATCATTGACAACAATCCACCCAATCTATGGTACACACAAATATATGATTACCTCTCTGAATGTAAATTACCATCGGGTCTATCGTAATCCGTCAAACAATCACTCCTTCAATGCGTCACTTGCTTTGTTATCATAGGGGGTATCCTTTACAGATGTAGTTTCGATGGTGTATTACTACAGTGTATTAAATTACATGAATCAACCAGAGAAATCAAAGAGGTCCATGATGGCATCTGTGGTGGTCACTTTAGTGGAAATTCCATTGCTAAATGTGTCATACGGCTGGGTATTGTTGGCCTACCATTACTAAATATTGTTGTGCATATGTAAAGAAATGTATCAAATTCCAACTTCACTCAAATCTTATCCACGCCCCTAGTCAAGCATTACAACCTACTAAGAACCTATGGACTTTATCTCAAGGGGGCTAGACCTCATTGGCACAATTAATCCAAATTCATCTCAACAATATATTTCCGTAATCATGAAATCGAATATTTTACTAAATGGGCTAAAGCTATCCCTTTAAACTTGAGAAAATCTAGACCTATCATAAAATTCATATATCAAAACATCATATGTTGTTTTGGTATCCCACACAAGCTTGTCATAGATAATGGAAAATCCTTCAAAAACAAGGAAGTTAAAAAAGCTCACGTGACACATTCAACATCAAACTTAGTTTTTCATCACCGTATTATCTCCAAGCAAATAGACATTCCAAGTCCTCTAATAAAACACTCAACAAAATCCTCATGAAAATGGTAGATGATGCAGGCAGGAATTGACATCTCCAAATCCCATTCACTCTCTGGGCCTATCGAACTAGCATCTGCAAACCTACAAGTGTGACATTGTATTCACTTGTCTATGGCTCTGAAGCCATCATACCACTTGAAATTCAAATTCCATCACTTCGTGTATCCCTCAAGGACTTCATCCCTGACGAGGAATATCACCAAGACCACTTAGCACAACTAGAATTTTTGTATGAAAAACATCTAGAACCCTCGAACATCATCAAGTTTATCAACAACGTATTAGCAGAGCATACAAAAAACATGTCAAAGAATGTGAATTTAAAATTAGTGATCTTTTACTCAAAGAGAATCAAAATGTCACTACATTAGAATGGAGTAAACATGGAAATTTTTCCCCTAATTGGATTGGTCGTATGTTATCACTCACAAGTATGGGTCAAGAGCGTATCGTCTTGCTTCTCTTGATGGGGAACCTAAGGTAGATCCCTTGAATGCTTTACACTTGCAGCCTTTATACTATTAAATAATTGATTATCATGATAGTAGTTCCATTCAAACCCTATCACATCATCACATCATTACAATAATTTCCTTCTTTTGTGAAAATTCCTTAAAATCATTTCACCTATTCATCCATACCATGACATAGGGCATGTGTGTATAGGTAACATATACGCTTATCCCCTCCTCAAAATAGTTTATTAGGTTTTTCACCCTCAACTCAAAAATATATGAAAAAATTCAGTTGGATGCACCTTTTATCAAAATATAAAAATTATAATAGAATGATCCCCCTGAAGAACAACTATTCAAAAAATTTAAATTATTATAAAATAAAAGTAGAGTGTTCCCTCAAAGGACTACTCACAAAATTATAGACCAATCCTTAAAAGGATGACCATCAAGTCAAAGATAAACATCTAGACCATACCCTCAAAGGATGGCTACTCATATAAAAGGCTTCCCGTATTGATCAACCTTCAAAAATCAAGAACATCTAGGAAATATTCTTGCATCAATCAACTTTCCATTCATAGTAGACTTCCCACATTGATCAGTTTTCTTCAAAATAATATGTAAAAGTTGGGGCATCAAATTCTTATAAATCTATTGAAAAGGAGAACCCTTTCTCCCGCATCATCCTACACAAAATCCATTTTGTTATCCTAGTAAATTAAAGTTACCCAAACCCACTATATTTCCCGTTTAAAAAAACCCACTTGAGACCCAAGAAACAACCTAGGACTAGTTAGAAAATTATGGAATAATTTTTTTTATTAGAAGTGTCCACAACCAAGTTGCAAGACAACAATTGACCCTATTAGGTTCGGAACAAATCTAAATTACTAGAACATATTTTTCCTTCATTAACAAATATCAAGTTCACATGGTTCATTTTATGGGGTTAGAAGTCTCAGTTAGGTTCAGGGAGTAATTTACCCCCATACCCACTCTCTAATGAGCTCGAGTTTCAACTTGATTTTTCTCATACTTAACACTTCCAAAATTTCCCTAAATCATTCCCATTGGATAGGAAATTTTCTCACCTTTCCGGTGATATAAAGAAGTCCTCCTAACTCCTTCAGAAACTCAAGATATGAGTGAGCGGAGTTTTGGGGTCAAATTTTCCCCAAGGGGACACGTGTCAAACTTGAGAGGTAAAAACCTTTGTTTCATGGGTTGGAGGGTCATGGGGAAGCCTTAGAAATTTTTCCCCCATGTGGAAAAAATGAAAATTTTCTCTTGTTCTCTGCAAGTCCTCGGTGGACACGTGTCAAGTCCGAGAGTTCAAAGTAGGAGAGGGTAAGGGAAGGGAAGAGCGGTAGGGTGATTTAGCAGACTTCATCCAAAGGAAGAAAAAAACAACTTGGCCTCCATGTGCCCGTGGCTCCTTGCCAGTGGACACGTGGCATTTCACCATTCACAATGGGAAAGAAAGGAGAGGGAGCAACATGAGTGGTGGAGAAGGTTGGCAAATTTCAACGAAGGGGAGAACAAAGTGAAAAAAAAGGTCGTATGGTCTCTGCGCACTCGTGGAAGGAACTCTCAAGATGAGGGTGGGGATGCGGGGCCACGTGAGCTTTTACGAAAATTATCCCAAAGGAAAAACTAAAATAAAGTAAAGTTTTTTCCCCCACCGATGCCCAAAGTTGTCATGTGGTAGAACTCGTGATTGGCCACGGGCCGGGGATAAAAGGAAATTTTTTCCAAAATTTTCAAAATGCCTAAGGGCAAAGAAGATGTTGCACCTCTACCACTACCCCGTGAGGACACGTGGCATCCTCTGATTGGATGCGGGCTGGTGGAGGAAAAGTTAAAAATTTTCTCGGACCAAAATTTTCAAAAAAAAATCTTCTAAGGAAAATCGACGGGAAATTTTTGGGGTGCCGGGCCAGTAGGAAAAAATTTTCAAATTTTCGCGCCAAGGATCAAAAACTTCAAAGTGCCATAACTTGAGCTAGAAAGCTCAATTTTGGGAAAACAAGGACTTTTGGAAATATCTCGATGCCCTCTTTGCACAATAAACATAAAATTTATATTTTGATAAATTTTGAGGGGTAAATTTTGTAAAAACAATCTACAAGCTTTTAATTTACAAACTGGTAATTTCAACTTTTCAATTTGATTAAATTGGATCTCCTCCTTCACTCAACATGTCAAAAAGACATGGAGAATTGATCTAGGAAGGATTTAAAGTGGTTTAGGAAGTTAAATTTGTTTAATTGATTCAAAATTGTATTTTTCCAACAATAGATAGAAAAAACGACTGAGGAAGGGATTTGATTTGATTTTGCAATGGTTAGATTGTTTTCTTAAGTTTTCTTTATCGAATTGAGTTCATTTAAGATACAACATACTAAATTTTAACATCTCTAAGTTGATTAATGTGTGCAGATCCGAATTGTACATTTTTTTATTAAAATTTAATTGAGCTTTTAAAATTACAAATGACAGAGATTCATTTCAAGGAAAACTCTATGTATCCATTTTATCATTTAAGTGTGATACTTCATTCCTAAACTAATCCAATACAATCAATTGTTTCTAAACAAATCATTTCCAAGTTAAATTGTAAAATCTGATTTCCAATATAATGTATTTTAACAGAAATAATGCAATATAATTCTTACACACGTATTTCTTTTTCTTCCATTTTCTAAAAAAGGATTTCAAATCACCATTTGATATTTCCAAATTCATCACAACAATGCAAAAGAGAGAGATGAACTTGTAATTCTTTAATGACTTCATTTATAAAACTTTACATCTTCACATTCTTCCATTTCTTGAATATAGTTAACAAAATTTCATTTATTTATTTCCAATATAAATAATCAAATTTAAATGTCTTTTACAATTTGAAATACTAACTCCATAATCAAATTATATACATCTTTCCTTCACAAATACATGATACAATTTCATCCACAACAAGTGGGAAAGGATTACAATGAATGTGTTTCCACAAGGGACTATCAAACTGCATTTTTCCTTTGCTCTAGGACAGCAACATGCACATTTTCTCTTTTCCAAGTTGATCACAACAAAAGAGGGGGAAAGGAAACGCTCTTCACCCAACCAAGACATCCAATGAAAGGAAAATCCTTCCTTCATCATTTGCCCCCGAGCCCCAACCAAAATACAATAATAGATGCAATTCAACCCATGGCAACAACTAGCTTCCACAACACAACATTCATTCAAACATGCACATTTCAATATACAACATAATTCAATACAAAACAGTAGTTTACAACTGTAATAGAAAACATTCAATCACAACTCAGGCTTGATCATGCAAGCCAAAGGAGAAAGGTCTATGGGGGAAGCTACTTATGCCTCCCAATTGGAATTTGGGCATCCACCAATCGAAACCCCAAAATAATTCATCACACACATTTCCTTATGCCCCCCACAAATCCCTCCTTATGCCCCCACAAAGTAAGAAATGCAAGCTATTTATTTTCCATGGTGGATCCCAAACCCAAAATCCCTCCACAAAATTTGATGCCAATGAAATTCCCTTATGGCCCCCCCACATGGATTCCCCATAGCCTTCTCCTACACCTTCCTAAGGCAGTCTACCCAACCAGCCAACAAAAGAAACAAAGCATGCACCATTCACAAAACATAACAAGGAAATAACAGTAAAAAGAGTGAGAGTTAAATTCCTACCTCTCCATGGTTACTTTTGTCTCCAAACAGCAAGTTTCAAATGCCAAAACCTACCCAAAATAGCAAACTCCAAGCATGAAAAGATTTCTCCAACTTCCTCCAAAAACAAGAGCTCCACACAAGGAAAATGGGCCCCAAGGAAGAAATCAAAAGGTTCAACAACCCAAAAACAAGGCAAGAGTTTGGATTAAATGAAGAGGGAGATAATAGGATGATGTGGATCCATGTAGGATGTCACATCACACATCCTCCAAAACAACACAAAAGACAAACTCTATTCTCCCAAGCACAATAAAGAGGTGGGTGAAAAATATGACAAGTTACTTACACACTCTAAAAATCCCACACCTCAAGGGACAACAAATTAATTAAAATGTAAGAAAGTGCAATCCAAAACAAGCAACATGGTTAACAAAATTCAATATAAAAGTCACAAATCACATCTCCATCCATAAGTATGGTTGGTAGATTAAATTTAGAGGCATGGGACAAGTTTTACTTGTCCCACAAGCCTCCAAAAACAGCTCCCAAGGAAAAATTCGAATTTTTCATGGAGGTGGAGTATTTCTTACTCCAAAATCTGACTTACACAAGCTCTTACACAACTTACACATCCCTTACAAATTAAATGCAATCAGCCAACAACTCTTATAATTACTTTCCCACATCCCAATTTAATTTATTAAAATTTTAATCATATGATTCTCACATTAATTATATCACAATTTAATTAATTAAAAGAAGGGAACACATTACAAATAAAATACATACAACAATAATAAAAAGAACACATCAATAAAATACATAATACCCATGGTCACATGTAAAGATAATCCCCCCCATGGGAATCTCTAACAAAACAACACACAACACAATAAAACAAGTTGCCATGGTGACCTTGTTGAATTCACCTAGAATTCCATTATGGTTGGTTTCCGATCCCCCAATGTTTTGTTGTGATATTTTTAACCTACAAAACACAAATACCTCCTTCAGCCTCGTGGCCATATCAGAACATCCAACGTGATATAAATGAAATCACAAAACCAACTATATAAATGAATCACAACAACATCGAAGCAACAACTACATCATTTGCATTTTTAATCACAACTATATCAGCATCATAAAATATTCATTTTCTATATCTACTCATAATATCCAAAATCATGTCAAACAACATCCATGAAACATCCATGTCAAATAATATATCATCATCCACATATAAGGTGTTTCTAATAATCATCATGCATCAAAATCAAATCAAGATCAACAATAATCCATGATCAATGTCTAACAACATACTAATTCAAAACATAGTAATGTCTATAATGTAATCAACGATATCAGCATAAGCATCAAAAGGTGTCAAAGGGAAGTGGGCACTACACCCACATTCCTATCGTACTTTGTTAGAATTTGAGGATTCTAAAAATATGGGTTTAATCAAGTTACTAATTACATAATGTTACAATAAATATTTAAATAAATATTACATCATAACATAAGTAAATAAAGAAATACTTATAGGAAATAAATAAAATAGGTGACACAATATTTATAGTGGAAAACCCCAATAGGGTAAAAACCACTTTGAAAATAACCTTTTACTTCAAATAACTTATTTTACATCTAGTAAGATCACCTCCTCCTTTGAAACCCTATTTACCAAGGGTAAAACCAAATCACTTGATTTGTACACCTTTGATATATTTTCCAAATATATCGAATGAGGATATAAAGTCCTTTTTATATAAGGTGATCGGGTATGTCTCCGACCCACCTTTTTCAACCTAAAAGGGTTGACACATACACCTAGGTTTATAATATTTAATATTAGAAATATAATCATTTCATGATATTAAATATTTAACCTAAATTATATACCTAGGTTATCATATTTAATAATAGAAATATAAATATTTCATATTATTAAATATTAACCTATATATTATTGATAGACCCATATACATTAAGGGTTGGTGGGACCACTTAATCATTATGTTCCAACACTCCCCTTAATGTTAAGTGGGATAACATAACATGTGCCAATAGATTACCTCGACCATGGTACACTACAAGATTTACAATCCTTAAACCATAAAGGTTTTAGGATGGCATATCGGTTGAAGGAATTATAACACCTTCATCATACTCAAATTACCTTTTAGTTCAAAAGGATTTAGAATACCAAAGATCATCCCATGATTAGTGGCTAAGTATGATTTGTGAGTTTTACATATTCTCAAGTGTTCTCATAAAAAGTTATTGAACCCAAGCATATAGGAGCCTTTTACAACCAAGGACCTCCTTAACAATATGCTTTATCTTAGATGTTTACCAAGTAAACTCAATAGCACTAAATATTATCTTGAAGACCACCTTTAAGATATTTTACACTTCTTTCTAAATAAAAAAGAAGTTGATGAGGTATACATGCTCGAAGGTATTTTTACACTTGCCCAAAGGTCTTTTTGACACTTGCCTCAAGGTATTTTACAAAAACCAAGTTCCATTAGAGGTGAAATTGTCATGCACACTACCCCTCAATGGAAATTCATAATCTAAGCTTTTCACAAAAGTGAAAAACTTTGTAGCAATCAGGGATTTGTGAAGATGTCACAACCCGCTCTTCGATCAACATGAACTTGAGATTTATCTCATCACTTTACACCTTATCACAGGTGAAGCATATATGTATCTCAATGTTCTTCATCCTCTTATGTTGAACTGGATTCTTAATCAAGAGTAATACAACTCTCACCACCACATAGAAGAAAGAATACTTCCTTTAGCTTACATGTGTATCTCTACCAACAACCGTTGCATACATAGATTCTTTACTTCTTCCATTGTACTTCTCTACCTCAGTAGAAGAAATGGAGACTATTGATTGTATTTTTGTTCCAAGTAATGGTTCCTATACCAAAAAAATTGAACACATATCTAGTATATTTTATAACAAAACATCAGTATGGTTAGAATCACAAAATCTATATAAGATAACATTTTCATTCTTATTATAATGCAACCCATAATTGATTGTTCCTTTCAAATATCTAAAAATTCTTTTTCAAGATTCCAATGATCTCTAAAAAAGGTTCTTGCATAAACTTTGAAGTAATTCCTATTGTATAAGAAATATCTAATCTAGTTATAATTAGATAAATCAAACTATCAACTAACAACGTATATAAAATAGGATCAACATTTTTCATATGTAGATTTAGGATCAATATTTATTCCAACTTCCATTAAAGTAGAAAATGGTTTACAATCAATCATAAGAAAAATTTCAATACAATGGTTGCATATTTGTTTTGGAAAAATAACAATAGAATGAAATGCGTCATACAAATAACATGATGTGAGAGACCTAACTCATTCATTTCAAAATACTGTTTCAATTTATCTTTAATCCTATGAATTAAATCATAATTGTCACCAAACATAAGAAAATCATCAACATATATACAATGATAATATGTGAACCTTATTGCTTAATCAATATATCATTATTAGAAGAACAATTTTCACATACCAAGCTCTAAGAGCTTCTTGTAAACCATACAAGGATTTCTCAACTTCATGAATATTTACAATCATAGTTTTTGTTAGTGTAGAATCACAACACCCATGGATGCCCGCAACTGGATGGGTTGAGAATTTCAATGTTATTGACAACATGGAGCATCTCTCAAAGTGTGGGACCTTGTAAGTTGAGATAGCTCTCTCAGTATTGAGGCCGGTTCCTATTCCTCTATTTAGGTGCATAAAAATAAATTATAGAGGATCTTTTCTAAGTCTATTCTATCTACCAAGGAGATAGGGTTAGAGAGATGCAAGAAAATTAACCTAAGCTAATGAGGTGATGCACTTTAAAGGAATGTTAGGCATTCGTTTACAGATTTAACACAAGACATGAAATGTAATACAAACACTATACAAAGATGACCAAATCACAATAAGAGATCGAGGAGAGACAATAGCGAATACATGAGAGGGCCGAGAAACATCCACAAACATATATATTATTGATTAGGATTCGATACGATGTATATTTGCATTATCCAAGAGGAAAAAATTGCATTACAACGTGAAGGAGAGGTTAGAAAATCTCCATAAATCCTTCTGTGAACAAAAGAAGAAGGGAGGGCACAAAATAGAAACATCCAACCCTTTACAATGAGCCTCGACCCTTCCTTTATAGATTCAACATAGATCAAAGAAGGAGAGAGAAGCATGAAAACTAGTTTGAAGCTCAACAACTATCATCAATGCCTCTTGTAAAATTTTCCCCAAATCTATCATGCCTCGCATCAATTACTTGTTTGGTGCCTCGAAGGAGGAGGAACGATGAATCAGATCAAATCTGATCTAGTTGTTGGGGAAAATAGATCCTGTATTAATGGCCTAAAGACATTTACTCATTTTCCCCACCCGATGTAGTGCCCATTTAAACAACCACTTGAGACCCAATAAACAACCTAGGGTTAGCTAGAAAATTATGGGATAATTTTTTTTTGATAAGAAGTGTCCACAACCAAGTTACAAGACTCATGCCGCCTTTGGTAGGTTCCAGAAACAAAACCAATTTTACCAAAACATGCGTTTCCTATATTAACTAATATCAAGTTCACAAGGTTCTAATTTAAGGGTTAGATGTTTTAGTTAGGTTCAGGGAGTAATTTACCTCCATACCAGTCTCTAACAGGATCTCGTTTCAACTATATTTTTCTCATAATTATTCAAAAATTTCTCTAAATCATTCATATTGGATAGTAAATTTTCTCACATTTCTGGTGATATAAAGAAGTCCTCCTAACTCCTTACAGAACTCAAAATATGAGCGGGCGGAGTTTCTAGGTCAAATTTTCCCCAAGGGGACACGTGTCAAGCAGGGGTTAAAAACACCCTTGGTGGATTGGCGGGTCACGGGGAAGCTTTAGAAAATTTTCCCCCATGCAGCACAAATAAAAACTTTCTCCCACACCTCTGCGGGTCCCGGTGGACACGTGTCGGGTCCAGGTTCAAAGTGGGAGAGGGTGAGGGAAGGGCAGAGCGGTGGGGTGATTTAGCAGACTTCGCCCAAAGGGGAAAAAAACAACTTGGCCTCCACATGCCCATGGGTCCGCTAGGGACATGTGGCACTCCACCATTCCCTATGGGAAACAAAGGAGAATGGGTGATGGAGTGGCAGAGAAGGTTGAAAATTTTTTCGAAGGGGAGAACAAAGTGAAAAAAAGGTTGCGTGGATGGGTCGATGCTCGCATAAGGAACTCTCCCGGGCGAGGGTGGGGATGTGGGTCCATGGGGAAATTTTCTCTAAATTTCCAAAGGCCAAAAACCTAAAAAAACAAAGGGTCTGCACCCTCCACAAGCACCCAAATTTGCCATGTGGCAGACTGTGATTGGCCGCGGGCAAGCGGGGCTAAAATGAATTTTTTTCCAAAATTTTCAAAAAGGCTAACGTAAAAAGAAATTACGCACCTCCACTTTGTAGAGCCCCATGAGGGCACGTGGTAGCCTCTGATTGGCTATGGACCGACAGAGGAAAATTTGAAATTTTTCCTAGATCAAAATTTTTCCAAAACTTTTTTAAGGCACAATGACGGAAATTTTTGGATTGCGGGCCCGCATGAGGAAAATTTTCTCAAATTTTCCGCCAAAGCACAAAAACTTCAAAGTGCCATAGCTTGAGCTAGGAAGCTCATTTTGGGAAAACGAGGACTTTTAGAAAGCTATCAATGCCCTCTTTGCATAAAAAACATAAAATTTATATATTGACAAAGTTTAAAGGGTCAATTTTACAAAACTGATCTGTAGGCTTTTAATTAGCAAATTGGCAATTTCCATCTTTTCAATTTGATTAAATTAGATCTCCTCTTCAATCAACATGTCAAATAGATATGGAGAATTTATCTAGGAAGGATTTAAAGTGGTTTAGGAAGTTAAATTTATTCAATTGATTCAAAATTGTATTTTTCCAACAATGATTTAGAAAAATGACTGTTAAAGGGATTGTATTCAAATTAGCAATGGTTAAGTTGTTTTCTTGAGTTTTCTTTGTCAATTTGTGGTCATTTGAGATACATCATAGTAATTTTAACATCTCTAAGTTGATTGATTAATGTGTACAGGTCATAATCTGTACATTTTTATTAAAATTAATTGTTAGTTTTGAGTTCATAATAGAAATCTATTTCTTTTGAATCTGCATGTCAATTTTATCATTTAAATGTGGTCTATAGTTTCTAAAATAATCTGAGGCATTTAAATGACATGAATCCACTATTCTATACTCAAATAAATTTTGATTTCAATTTCATATATTTCAAAAGAAACAATGCAATATAATTCTCTCGTGCGTATTTTCTTTCATTTGCAATTAAACAGAGATTCCATTTGCAATTTAACATTCCAACTCAACTCACAATGCAATGAGAGGCAATTTGCAATTATTTATTGACTTCAACAAAGGAAACATCTTTACATTCTTTCATTCCTTGAATGCAATTGACAAAATTTTCATTTCTTTCCAATAACAGAATCAAAATTTAAATGTCTTTTACAATTTGAACATCTAATTCCATAATCAATTTACATAAATAGTTCTTCACTAAATACATACATATTACAACACCATCCACAACAAGTGGGAAAGGATTACAATTAAATATGTCTTCACAAGGGACTGTCAAACTACACTTGTCTTTTGCTCCAGGACAGCAACATGCACATTTTCTTCTTCTTCAAAATAGATCACAACAAAAGAGGGGGAAAGGCAATGCTCTCCACCCAACTAAGACATCCAATGAAAGGAGAATCCTTCCATCATCATTGGCCTCCGAGACCCAGCCAAGATACAATAAAAGATGTAATTCAACCATGGAAACAACTAGCTTCCACAAAATAGCATTCTTTCACATACACATTTTTTTAAACACAATGCAACACAAAACAACAAGTAGTTCACAATCGCATTTAGAAACATTTCAATGCAGAAATCGGGCTTGATCTTGCAAGCCAAAGGAGCAAGGCCTATGGGGAAGCTAATTATGACTCCCAATTGGGAATCGGGCATCTACCAAAACAAACGCCAATTAATTCATCACACACACATTTCCTTATGCCCCCACAAAATCCCTCCTTATTCCCCCAATGATTTTCCTTATGCCCCCCACAAGGTAAGAAATGCAAGCTATTTCATTTCCAAGGTGGATCCCAAACCCAAACTTCCTCCACAAAATTATGATGCCAATGGCATTCCTTATTCCCCCACAAGAATTCCCCATAGCCTTCTCCTACACCTTCCTAGGAAGTCTACCCAACCAAGCAACAAATAAAGCAAAGCATGTATTCTCCACACAACACAACAAGAAAATAACAGAAATAAAAGAGAGTAAAATTCCTACCTCTCCATGGTGAATTTTACTCCCAACAACAAGCTTCAAATTCCAAGAAAACAAAGTCTAAAACAGTAACTCACAAGCATGAAAAGATTTCTCCTAAACTTCCTCCAAAACAAGAGCTCCAACAAGAAAATGTGCCCCCAAGGAAGAATGCAAAAAGGTTCAACAACCCCTAAACAAGGAGAGAGTTTGAAATATATAGAAGAACGAAAGAAGAGCATGATGTGGATCCATGTAGGATGCCACATCATACATCCTCACAATCAAACACAAAAGACAAACTCCAAACTCCAAGGCTCAATAAAGAGGTGGGTGAAAAATGACAAGTTACTTGCACACTCAAAAGAGCCCACACCTCAAGGGACAACAATTAATTAAAATGTAAGAAAGTGCAATTAAAAACATGCACAAGATGAATAAAATGCATTATAAAAAGTCATAAATCACTTCCCAACCATAAGTATGGTTGGTAACATAAATTTAGAGGCATGGGACAAGTTTTACTTGTCCCACAAGCCTCCAAAAACAGCCCCCAAGGTCAAATTCGAATTTCCATGGAGGTGGATTATTTCTTACTCCAAAATCTGACTTACACAAGCTCTTACACATCTTACACATCCCTTAAAAATTAATTACAACAGCCAACAACTCTAATAATTACTTTCCATATCCAAATTTAATCTATTTAAATTTTAAACATATGATCTCCTCACATTAATCTATCACAATCAATTAATTAAAAGAAGAGAACACATTACAAATAAAATACATACACCAATAAATAAACATTAACCATAATAATAAAATACGCAACCCATGGTCACATATAAAGATGATTCCCCCACATGGGAATATATAATAAAACAACACACAAAATAATAAAACAAGTTTCCATGGTAACCGTGTTCAATTCACCTAGAATTCCATTTTGGTTGGTCTTCGATCCCCCGATGTTTTGTTGTGATATTTTTAACCTGAAAAATACAAATACCTCCTTTGGCCTCATGGCCATATCAGAACATCCAATATGATACAAAAATCAAAAAAATCAACTATACAATGAATCACAATAACATCGAAGTCACTATTACATCATTTACATTTTTAATCAACAAATATATCGCATCATAAAATATTCATTTTCTAGATCAACTCATAATATTCAATTCACATGCTTGAACAACATTCATATCATTTAACACATCATCATCCACCTCACCTATACACCTCATCTAGCCACCTCACCCTAAGACCTATTCTTAGTATGTTTCCATAACTAACTAAGACCTACCTAAACCCTAAAAATCAAAGCCTACATTCCCTCTAACCACATTCCCCCCATGTTAGAAAGGAAGCTTCCATTCTAATCCATGGAAGAAAAAATGAGATCCAAGAAAATCAAGGGATCTGCCCATTTTAGAAAACCTAGGAAATCCCACCCTAACCGACGTCGGTTACCCTAAACCACCACCGGTCAACCCGAACCATCATTGGTTACCATTTAATCCCCAAAACAACCTTATTTCGAGGTTGGCACATTTCGAGAGAAAAGAGATGAAACCAGAGCTACATGCAAGAAAGAAAAACCAACATTCGTACATGCATCGAGCATCCACACAAACACTAAGCAATCACAGAGCCATTTGCCTTCATGGGAGCATCCGGGAAGCACCACACCACACCAAGTTCCTTCCATTTGATCACCCACCATTTCCAACCAGACATCAAGCTCATACATAACAGTAAGTGTTTTGTTAACCAACACTTGTCCATTGTCATTTTAGTAGACTCTTTTACTTTTGTTATTAGTTTCTACTCCCATTCCCATTCCCCCACCATTTACCTCCATGCAAACTTGACCATTCTTTCACCCACACCATTGAACTACCCATACCTGATTTTAGAGCTCCCCCGAGTATACCTAAGACCCACACAGACCTTGCCATTGCCCTTTCCATTTCCATTTAGCTTTAGATCTACCTCACATCAAGTTTTTATTAAGTTTTTTACGTACTCGACCATACCGACGCACCTTGTTACCCACAACATCGTCGGTTAACCTAAACCGACATCGGTCATATAGACTGATCGACGTCGTCCTATGTGTTTTTACCCTCAGACCAAGAATAGAGCTTAAAACCTCCACCAAATACCCAAAACAGCCCAGAATCAGACCTTGACCAATACCAGTACTCGACAAGAGACCTTGACCTTAGATTCAATCATAGCTTAGCCTATTGTGAATGAATTTTCTTATTGTAGTTGAATGAGATACCTAAATCATTTTAACTACAGTAGGATTTCCTTTATTGTTAACATTGAGTTGTTTTAAATAGTGGATTGACATGCCTAGGAGTATCACACTTCCTCGGATCTAGCATACGCTAGGTAGTCCACTATATATACTATTTAACTTTTATTTGGTGGTCTTGTTTTCTATTTTAGGTAGTTCCTCCAAGCCAAAAGGAAGCTCTCATGATCATGTGGATCAAGAAGTCATACACGTGCAACAACCTACAACCAACATTTTAACAGGTATTCCTCCTAGCCCTTTACCCTTATCTATTTCATCAATATTCAAAGAAATGCTCTAGAATCAGGTGAAACATTTTGGCATGCCTGGTGGGACCCATTTGGGGTTCTTTGCATTTCTTCATTTCTAGGTGAAAATTTGCATGTTTGTTTCCTTTCTAAAAGGTTCTCACATTAAAATTTCTCCCTGGAATCTTCTTCTTCTTCTATTGTCTAAAAGCAATCATATTTTGGTGCTTTAAAATGAACATTTCTTTCCTTTCATTAGTATCACATTAGTGAAAGCATCCCTTCTCCTATTCATCTTTTTGTGTCATCAAATTCAATATTTGATTTGGGTTTTAAAATCAACTTCATTTCATTACTTTTTTGCATTAGCTCACATTAACTGAGGGCAACCTATATGCTAGAAGTCATTCCCAGCTGATGGTTGACAAATGAATCATAGAAAGCACATTTTCTCTCTCTCTCTCTCTCTCTCGAGTCTTACCAAACTACACAAATTCAAAAATATACACATTCTTAAACAACATCTTTCCCGAGGAACACTTATCAATGATCACACTGATCAGAGGATTGGCAGGTACTCCCCAACTCGCTACTTCTATCGAGTCATACTTCAGAGGAAGGCCCACCCCCACCATAACATACCTGAAACCTCTCCTTGTAGATCTCCTTCTTCGTAGGAAGCCATCCTCACCAAAAATTCTATTCTAAAGTTCATGAGTCAGTCCTTAATAGCATAAGCTATGAACAAACATAATAGAAAAAGCACTCTTAGGATCATATTTTTCTTAGTGTTTTTCTATTTGGCTTGCATTTTGAGGTGAGAGGACATGTTCTTCATTTTCTTATTTCCTCGCACATGCTCCTCATCATAGTTGGTGTATTCCAACTTCATCTGAGTGTGCCTGGACCCTATTTTCATCATTCTCAAGAATTATGGGTTTGATTCCACATCTGATTTTAACTCACAACCACCTTTTCTTCATCTCTTGTTTCAATTTCACAAGAATCGTGTGTCCACCAATGACTCATCGCCGGTTACCCCTCGACCATCATTGGTTTTACCCAACCAGCATCGGTTTACTTATTATTTTTTGGTTAACCTACCCAAAAGGACACCTGCTTCACCTTCTTTGTTATTTCAGAGTCTCTATCACTCTCATCATATTCACTTCCCGTAAATTCATCAACATCTTATCTACTTAGCAAATTATTAGCCTTTTGCCTTGTTTTGACAAACTGTCCATTTTCCACAAAGTGATCGACCACATGGTTACCTGTGACCGGTGTCGGTTTACCCTAACCAACATCGGTTAGCCTATTCAAATTTCTAGCTGACATTTTGTACCTAATCCACCTACCACCACCTATTTTTCCTATCTTTGTTGTATTTTGTGTCATTTACAGAAAGTAGTCCTACCACATCAATACTTGTTCACATGGTGCTGACGCATAGCCAAGAAAACACCCTCATATTCCATGCTAGTTGTCAACCACTCCCACCTAGTCCTTCACCACCTTCTATTTTATCACCCATGGATCCTACCCAACCTATCACTATCACCACAGGGATGAGAATTTCACACGACTCCTTGACCAAAACCCTACCACCTTATAGTTTTATCTTTCCCACTCATCCACTCGAGATGCCTCGGGTCAGTTGATATATGGCATGCCCATATCTATCCCCCCGACTCTCATTCCTACTTCTACATGTGTCAGCCCCCTCTAGCTCCATGCTACTACCTCACATCTACCTTGCCCCCTAGTTGTTTTTCAGCAACTAGGCCCTATACCTACTATGACCGCTGCATCTGCCACATCTATTGCACCCGCTACATCCACTATACCTTTCCAACCACCTAGAACATAACCTCATCCATGCCTATTATCTCACATATACCCGTAGCTACACAACCACCCCCGGTGTCGGTGACCCCTACCCCTTTTCAAAACATTGTCCTTTCTATTCCACAGTCCTTAGCCCCCATTGCTACTAGGGTCACCATGACCCTTCCACCTCCATATACGTACTATCAAGCAGCCTCCCATTTCATCTATCATTCATTCTGGGTATGTACCCCTATTTCACTCCTCCTTCTCAATCTACCTATATGGCATCACCATATACTAGAATGCCACCTCCATCATATGTCCAACACCAACCTCCTTATGCTACAGGAGGTACCCATCCATCACAACCTACCAATGACCTAATCAAGTTAATGATGGACAAGATGCAGACACTGGAGGCATCGGTTTCTGGCACACGCAACTCTCTCACCTACGATGAGATTTGTAATGAGCCCATCCACCCATCCATTCCTATTCATCCATATCCCATACATTGGGAAATGCCTAAATTTAACCACTTCAATAACAAAGAGGACCCGCAACAACATTTGTGGTCTTTCAAACATGGGTGTTATCTGATCGCCCATGATGATGCTTTTCTCCTGAGGACCTTTCCCATGTCTCGACTCGGGCCCACATTAGACTGGTATAGTGGGTTACCTAGACATTCTATCTTCTCATTTAATCAGGTAGCCCAAGCCTTCTTGGATCACTTCTCCATCAATGTTGTTAAGAAGGTTACCATGACTGACCTCTACTCGTGTCAATATGATGATGAATCTATCACAGATTTTTTCACTCATTGGCATAGCCTGATCAATCAACTCACATTCCAACTACCACAAACCAAACTCATAGAGCTCTTCATGGGCTTGTGCTAGACATATCTCACCAACCCTGCAGGTGTAAACTTTTCAAACCTTCGATGAGGCATTCACCATGGCATGAAAGCTAGAGATTTGGGCCATCGAAGAAAAGAAAATTCAACTACGCAATAAGAACTTCAAGCATTTAAGTCAAATGATACCTCTTCTTCTTCAAAACCACAGAACAATTATTCAAAAGCCAAGGGAACCGCTAACGCAAAGTGGTACTCAAAGGCCAGCCACTCATCCATCAAATCAAGCTAACCCCTCATCTAATCTTTCTCCTATCCAGACTTTTCAATTCAGATGAGAACAATGGAAATACACCCCAATTGGGGAGCCTTATTCTTCTGTCTTAGAAAAGCTCATTAAAGTTGGGGCCATCACCCTTCCTCCCATAAAACCACACACTGGTTTTGATCCTGCTCCCCACACCCGCGTGGTACAAAGAGCATGACTTCTACAACTATCATCGAGTAAAAGGTCATAGTGATGGAAATTGCATCACTTTCAAAAACATTGTCCAAGAAATGCTTGAGAAAGGTGAGTTAACCTTGGATAATCCTAATGCACCTACCAATCAAAACCTACACATCTTCAAGAAACCATTTCCTAATCATGCCCCCCTTCTTCTGATCAAACCGAGAGACCTCAACTCATGATAGCCATACCCATGAGGTCCATGCTATTTTCAATGATGCACCATTGCTTCCCAATTACCTCATATTCCTTCCATAGAGGAAATCCTAGCCCGAAGTCCTCCACCTACACTTGAACCCACTTCACCTATTCCTCCACCCACAGAGGAACACCCTTCATCTCCTCCTCACCCATGAAGGAGCCTTCTATTAACATCGAGACCATTTCACCTTTGGCTTCTCCACCTAGAGATCCATCACCCGCAGTACCTCTCCAACCCATGGAAGATGCTTGTTTATCTCCTCCACCCATAGAGGAGCACCCATCATCTCCTCCACCTATCAAAGATCCAAAGAGAAATGTTTTTCCTCTAGGTGACCATTCTCCATCAGCTACCCAAGATCTTGCTGGACTTACTTTTGGCTCTCTTACCCACAAAAGCTGAAGCTAGAAAATTCCCCATTTCTAAGACACATTTTATGGGAATCACCATTGGATCCTCATCAACCTCACCCACAATAGTTCCATTTCACATGCTTAGCCGATCACCTAGATTATGTGGATAGAGCCTTACTTTGGGGGCATCTTCTACTTCCTGTCTCAACACAAATGTAGATGTCACTCACTGACACTTCCACTATCTATCCAAAAATATTTCAGCCAATCAAACCAAACACAACCACAACTATCACAAATTCTTCCATGATACCACTCATGGCTCAACTCACACCCCTACCCATAACCCAACATGCATCTACATCCAAACCCACACCTACATCATCTTCCTTTCCTAAACCTATTACTACCTTAGGGGTCATCCCAATGGCCAACCTTACTCATCCACCCATCAAATTAGATTTAGCTACATCCTCCAAAACTAACACCAAACTTAATCGACCCCAAACAGAAGAACCAATCCCATAGATCTCATACCCCAACCTCACCGATCACACCTTCATCACCTTCACCCCTTCCATCCATCTTAGGACCTCACCCTTCCAGCATGGTTAAGAAACCTCCACCCACCGGTAAACTAAAAACACAACAGCCCATTCCTCCCTCGCAAACCTCTAACATACCCAAGTGCCCGACATGACTTCCACCCACACCTGCAACATTTTTACCACCCATACCTCCAATACCATCGATAACTTCTTCACTACCCATGACACTTAGCATTCTCTTTCCTCACACCTCCTACATGACCCATGCCATCTACCTTCACAACACCTCGGTTATCCCCATGGGTAACTCACCCTCTTCCACCATCCACTTTTCCCTCTAGATCTCATGCACCCATATCACCTTTACCCAAGAAGGTGCAACCTAAAGACAAAAATCTGCTACCCTCCAATAAGGTAGTCAAACCAACCACACACTCTCTTCCAGTTCATCTACCATACCCCTACCCAAGCAAACATGACCAACACCTAAGACCACACCAGCACCTAAAACCATAGCTCGACCCACTCCCCCTCATGCAAAGACCCTTCCTCTACAATCAGCCACACCTACACCCAAACCCACTTTCACTTCCCATTGTGATCCACTAGTGGGATCCTATGCCAAAATCTTAACCAACCTCCTTGAAACTTTTGTCATCACATTACCACCTCTTAGACCTTATGACCCACTCAAACCCAAACCAAAGGGGTTTGATGACACCAAAATTTGTGCCTACCATCATGTGTGCCAGAGACATGATGTAGAGAACTGTAAGGCTTTGAAAACCATTCTTATCCAGTTGTGTCCTCCTGAAGAAAACTTGATGATGATGACCTTCTCGATGAGGACCCCATTTCACCAGCACCCATTCCCATAGTTCTTCCCTCATTACCTACTCAATGACCAAGACCTCCACCCCCACAACTCTTAGAGCCACCCCAAGATTTGAAATTAACATGGTTCACATCAGAGAACTTGCCAAACCTCCACCCAAATGTCAGTGTGCCCAACTCATCTCACAAGGTTCCTTCCCACCACTTGGCTTTTTGCCCTTCTTGTCATTATACCTTTCATGGCTCACCTACTCACCTACTTCACCTACCTCCCACCTCAAATCAACATGATCCACATTGCTACCCATGCTCAAAAGGATAAAGGAAAGGAAAAGGCAACCGACCCACCAACCAACCCTATACCCAACATACCATCTGCACCCACACCTAAAATCACTATCCATGGCCCCACATATCCTATTTCTAATGGGGTTACACATCACGTGATGCTCAAACAATTACACCAATCCCCCTCAAAATGTCCCTATATGACCTCATCCAAACCTCGGAATCCCATCATCAAGCTCTCATGGAGGTTCTTCAATCTATTGAGGTCTTACCCAATGACCCTACACCCGTGGCCTCCATTATTACACCCTCATCATGTAGCCTCTCTCACCAAATTACCACCTTCATCTACACCTCCACCTACTCACCAAGTAGCCACCTCACTTAGCTTCTCAGATGAAGAGATCACACCGCACCAAACCGATGACCCAGATCCATCTCTCTTCATCTCTATCCACATCGATGATATACATGTATGACATGTGTTATGATCGATGGGGGCGCTAGCATTAATATCATCTCCTCCCATGCATTCACCAAATGTGCATACCCGAACAATTACATGCATAAACATCCCATCATGTTGCATTCATTTAATGATGCTATCACCTCTACACTTGGCACCATCATCCTCCATGTTCATGTGGCCCCCACACTATTCCAGAGTTATTTTACATCTTGGAGGGGGAATTTCAATATAACTATGTTGCTTGGTAGACCCTGGATTCATGTCATGGGTTGTGTTCCTTCCACTTTGCATCATCGTTGTGTAAAGTTTGAGCATGAAGGACACACCTATACCATTGGCTGACCCATCACCTTTCAAAACTACAACATGCTTTACCGACCCAATGACATGCTTATACCCATTAAAGCATCTACCTCCATGACCACTTCCTCTTCACCTACACCTCCACTCACCAAATGGCACTGCCACTACCTCAACCACACCTACATCCTCCATTCCTACCACTGCCACAACCTCCACGGCCAAACCATCACCTCCCAATCAGCTGGCTCCACCTCCGATCAACCTCTAACACATCATCTATCCCAGCTACCCACATATCAACCACTGATCCCTTAGAAGGCATTTTTCAATGCCTCACTGGGGAGTATCACCTATATAGTGTCAACACATTCCTTACTCCACAAGAGTAGTATGGAAGTCTTCACCAACACCCTCGCTATGATCACCATATAGAGAGCACCTCCTTTATGGTCCTCCCCACCTTCATACCAATCTCACCTATGGGGACTTGATACTACCACTTATACACCGAACCACCATCACAAACCCACCCATTTTTACCGACCTCCAATCACTCACTCACCAATCACCATTTTCACCCACACCTTCCTGCACCGATGTGCATGGAAGGGTTTTGGTTTTGGATTTTATGAGAAAGGCCACCATACTATTATTCCATGTACTACCCACAAACATAATGACCATAGTGGTATCGGCTTTGCTTGAACCACCTACCAAGAAGGCCCGCATTGAACTCATTGAGGACATCAACCCTTCTCCACCTTCTTCACCCACTCCACCTTCTTCACCACCTTCACCTTCACCGAGAGTCGATGGATCCAAAATCCATTCCTCCTAACTTTTTTTTTTCATAAACACCATTTCCTTGGGCCTCTGACTTATCAATGTGAGGGCGAGGCTCCCTCTCTCTCTTCCCTTCCTGTATCCTAAAATGATCGATGATGATACACCTTCGATTAACGTCATTCAATGTCGATGATGATGAATCTATACTCACCTACCTTGTGTGTGAAGACTCATATATTCATCGGTCATTACCATCTGAGATGCAAACCATGTTGAATGAATCGACTATCGAAATCAACATCCATACTCAGATGACCACACATTCTAAAGATTGGCCAATCTTTAGATACTACTGAACAGGAAGCCATCACTTCTTTTCTCAAAACCATAACCATGCTTTCACTTGGTCTTACGCAGACATGCCCTAGTATTGACCCCACCATAGTGGTCCACAATATCGTAACCATTCCCGATGCCAAACCCATAAAACAAAAGCTGAGGAAAATGCACCCTCGCATTGCTCTTCTGGTCAAAGAAGAACTTCAATGCCTTCTTTCCATTTCCTTCATCTTACCCATTGATTATCCTCGATGGATTTCTAACATTTCCCTATCACTAAGGTGACAGGGGACTTCACATTTGCATAGATTTTCGTGACCTCAACCTAGCTTTGCCCAAAAGATGACTTTCCTCTACCCGGTATTGACCAATTGGTTGACCTTACCGCTGGTCATGAGATGCTATCACTCATGGATGGTTTCTCTAGTTATAACCAAATCTTGCTTTGCCCTAGAGGATCAACACAAAACCACATTCATCACCCTCGGGGACCTTCTTCGCTATCGAGTCATGCCTTTTGGCCTTAAAAATGCTGGTGCACATATAAGCTGGGCTATGACTTACATCTTCCATGACATCATGCATCGTATATTGAAGATTATGTGGATGATCTCCTTGCCAAATCTAAACACCGCTCCGAGCACCTCACCATCCTAAAACCATCTTTGACCACCTCATTAAGTATTACATTCACCTTCAGCCCAAGAAGTGTGTCTTCACGGTTCTCTCTGGGAAAACTCTTGGGATTTATCATCTCCTTACGTGGTATAGAGGTTGACCCTACTAAAGTCAAGGCCATTCTTGAAATGCCTCCACCCACTAATCTTAGGCAACTCCGTAGCCTGCAAGGTAAGTTGCATATTCTATTCACCATTTCATTTCACAATTGTCTGATCGGTGTCAACCATTTCATCATCTTCTCAAGAAGGATGTCTCCTTTAAATGGGATGATGACTACCACAAAGATTTTGAGGCCTTAAAACAATACCTTCTCCAACCACCCATACTCATTCCACCTAAAGATGATCAACCCTTCTACCTATACATCTCAGCTACCGATCACTCCTTGGGGGCCATGCTCGCTCATCATCGATGAACAACATAGGGAGAAGGTGGTTTATTACATAAGCCATACTCTTTTGGACTATGAAACCTGATACACCCATGCCAAAAAAATTTTTTTCTTAGCCTTAGTTTTTCATTTGCCACAAAACTCCGCCATTACCTACTCAACCACAAAACCTATGTTGTGACCAACACCGCCCCTTACACTTCATGTATGCCAAACCTTACCAAAATCAATGTGCACATGCTGGCTTATGCTTTTTGCCTGACCTCGACCTTGAATTCATCCATCAAAATTCCATCAAGGGCCAAGCTATCACCGACCAATTGGCCGACACACCTATTTTCGGGATCAACCCTCTAACTTTGACTTTCTAGATGAGTCAATTGCTACCCTTTCCTTGGATGAACCCGCTTACCAAATGACACTCTTCTTCGATGGTTCCAAGTGTCAATGTGGGGGTGGGGCTGGTGTTATCCTCATTCCACTTGATGGTGAACCCATGCCTTTATCTTTCAAACTTGATTTTGATTGTACAAACAATATTGCCTGAATACGAAGCACTCGTATTAGGTCTCCAAGTGCTGCCTATGCCTTAGATGTTAAGTCAATCAACATCTTTGGTGATTCTCAATTGGTCATAAACCAAGTCAATGGTATATACCAATGTCGTAATGAGATACTTCAAAAGTATAAACATCATGTGGACATACTTTTGACCACCTTCGACCATTATGACCTTCAAACCATCCCCCATTCTACCAACAAATTTGTAGATACCATGGCCTGCTTGGCTTCTCAAATACCCACTTCACCCACCGATTCTAAAATATTTGTCACCATACAAAGACTCCAATCACCCTCTTATTTACCTCATGAAGTTTACTCTATCGAACCACTACTCCCGACCCGAGTGACCTTTGGTATAAACAATACTTAGACTATCTTTCCCTCTCCATCTTGCCTCCCGACCTCACGTAATGGACAACATGCCTTTCTTAAAAAGGTCTCTCATTACATCATCATGGGTGGCCTCCTCTATAAGTGTGGCTTTGATGGTATTCTCTTACGATGCCTTATGAGTTCTGAAATTCCTTATACCATTAAGGAAGTTCATGATGGCATATGTGGAGGTCACTTTAGCAGTGGCCTTATTGCTAAGCGTATTCTTCACCTAGGCTATTATTGGCCAAAATCAACCATGATTGTTGTGACTACATTAAGCATTGTGTAAAATTCCAACAACATGCCAACCTTCATCATACACCCAGTCATGCCTTATAAGTCACCCGTGACCTTTGGCCCTTCTCTCAATGGGGTTTGGATCTTGTTGAGAAATCAATCCCCATTCTTCCCAAATGACATCAATGGATCATCACCACTACCGAATATTACACCAAATGGGTTGAAGCCATACCTCTCATCTCCACAAAAGCCGAGAAAATATGTGAGTTCATCAATCATCACATCATTATCACTTTGGTGTCCCACATCGCCTCATCACCGATAATGGAAAACAATTCAAAAATAAAACCTTGCAAAAACTTTTTTGATGCCTTCTTTGGCATTCAAGCTCTAAGTTTCTCATCACCTTATTACCCACAAACCAATGGCCAAGCTGAATCCACTAATAAAACCTTAAACAAAATTCTCATGAAAGTGGTTAATGATACTGGGAAGGACTGGCATACGCACATTCCTTTCACCCTATGGGCATACCGCACTAGTATTCACACTTCCACCACTGCCACACCTTTTTCTCTGGTCTATGGTATAGAGGTTTTCTACCTCTCGAAGTCCAGATTCCCTCACTTCACATTTCTCTCCATGACATGCTCAATGATGATGACTTTCACCAAGACCATTTAGCACAACTTGAGTTATTAGATGAATGTCATCTTAATGCTCTTGACCATCTTCAAGTTTACCAAAAATGTATCAAACATGCCTATGAAAATGTGTCCATGAACGAACCTTCCAAGTCGGTGACCTTGTCCTGAAAGAAAATCAACATGTAACCAAAGCAAAAAAAAGTAAATGGGGAAAATTTTCTCCTAATTGGCTTGGACCATACATCGTGACTCATACTTATGGATCAGGTGCTTATCATTTATCTTCACTAGATGGTAAACCCAAACCTGAGCCCTTAATGCCTTGCATCTTCGACCATTCTACTATTGAATTTTAGTCCTACCTCACCTTCTCTCCTCTTTTCATGCTCATCCCTTGAGCACTTTTCACTTCCCTCCTTTCACTATGCCATCCCCAATGATTAAACAAGAATCATGTGCATACCTGTCACTCTTTTATCTTCTCTTAAATATGTGTACCATGGCATTGCACATGGCATGATTCTCATGGATACTTTTCATCTACTTTTAGATGAGATCCCATGGTCATTTCACCTTGCTTTCTAAACAAGAATCCAATTCTTCACCTTAGTCTTGTCCATGACTTAAAATCCCTCACATGGGATCCAACTCCTTGAGTCAAACTTCCAATAAAAGATGACTCCCTCAAAAGGACATCTTTCTCTCTACATCGCTGCTATAAATAGACTGCTCCCTCAAAGGACAACTATGTAAAGCTACTTTCAAAAAAAAAAAAAAAAAAAGAGAGAATCAAGCTTCCCGCATCGATCAGCTTCACGAAGACCTCAAGGAGTTAATTTTCTCATCCCATATAGACTTCCCACATCGATCATTCTATCTCAAATACAAGTCAAAAAAAAAACTTTTTCATCATGGACTTGCCCATTGTGATCTTGGATCTCTTGCCAAAAGGCATGCTACCAAATACCATATAAACTAACCACTTTTCACCCTCTCACCATTCACACTTTCATTTCCTACCACCTCAAGGGACCCTACTGAACCATGACATTTGGTGATCATGTGACTACTCTTCACCTTTAGAATAATCAATCATGCAATGTCTTTAGGGTCTTACGTTCATCAGCCTATCTAAGGTATGACCCACCCATTATGATCCTTACCAATCAGGTGGCTTTCTTGCCTCCTCTTATCTTTTAACCTTCTTCATTACGTATTGATTACCTTATACAGACTAGATCTCGACTTATCTTTGGGTAATAATTTTCCTCTTTCACCATAATCAACTCAAAATCACCCATACCAATGTGCCCACAATTCACCCATACCTAAAATACCTAGACTCAATCATGCCTATAACCTACCAACTCATTCTCATACCTCCTCGCATTCTTCCCTAGCTTATGGGAGAACTACATCGGCCTGAGGTCCCTTTTCACCGGGACTATGTAGGTAGCACTCCGAGGGCATGGGGCCCTTGGAGGTTAGCTCGGCCACTCTCTACCCTAACCAATTCACCTTTCATTTTCCTAAATCACATTCTACCCTAGTTAGTTTCTTTTTATATCAATAATTGGAAATTAAACCAAACAAACAACAAATTGCTTCACATTTTTATCATCATCAAACATACATTCATTATGTCTACCATTTCTTTACCATTATCATGCATGTTACTATAAAACATCTCAAACATGACCCATATCATCATTAATTACACAAATTAATGAATTACAAACTCAACCCATTTCAACTCAATCCATGCCTAAACCAAAACCCTAACTAACTCATCCATGCCTAAACCTAAAACTAACAATCCATGCCTAAACCACAACCTGACTGATCCATCCATGCCTAACCACATCCATGCCATGACCTAACCGACCAATCCATCCATGCCTAAAACTCCACTCAACAACCTAACTCCATCCATGACTCAACTCCATCCATGCCTAAACCATGCCTATGACTCCACCATGCCTATAACCCGACTCATCCATGCCATGACACTCACATCATGCCTACACTACTCATCATGAATCCATATACAAATAAAAATATCAAATAACCACAACATGTATACACATCATGACCATAATCATCATCATCATCTATAAATAAAAACATCCAAACATGTGTATCCATATACATAACTCTCAAATATCTTCAACACAATGTGCATGTATATAACAAAAATCAAAAACTCTCATATACAACCTCACCATCTTCGGCACGCAGCTGGTATATGATAAAAATATACAAAACTCTCATATACATCCTCACTCTCTTCAGCACGCAGGCCGGTATATATCAAAAATGAATAAATACATCAAAATGGAGAGACATACATCAGGCATCATCCTGCCGGACATCCTCCATATCTGTCTCTCTCCTCTCTCTCCTCCTCTCGGCTCCTTCTGGCGTGGCTCGATAACATCTCACCACCCATCATGGGTCGTGGCTGGGTCCCCTGCTAGTACATCACCGGAGCTGGCCTCCGTGAACGGTGGCCTCACCCCGATCCTATCTCGGGCTCGATGGCCCCTATGTGCTCCACACTGTGGGTATGGGATCTCGGTCCTCTCACTCGAGGCTCATGCATGCCCTGTACTCTCCATAGGATAGAAAATCTATCCCCGCCACCATCAATTGATCCTAGTAATACCTGGCCTCACCTAAGGCATCCCATAACCTAGATATGGGTACTATCTCTGTGGTGGCCCCATCGGCCTCTACCCCCTGTACCTGTCCTGTGGGACCCGTCCCACCCCTCGCCCGTGAACTCGGGACCCCTATCCGGTGCCGTGGAGGTGCCATCGCCTCGCACCCCCGTGCCTATACCCGAGCTCGTAATGCCTCAATCTCTGCACTGTGCGTGTAGTGGCCAACTAGCCCTACAAACCTGTAACCTATGTGCCTGTAGGGTGGCCACCTGATCATCATCTCCATCTCCATCTCCACCCTGGGCCATCTGGGCCTGTAGACTAGCCACCTATGCATGCATGCAATGTGGCCACCTCCACCCTCGAACCTCGCTAACTACCCCGTACCATCCCCAACTATGTAATCAGGGTCACCACCTACCCTTGTAGGGTGTCTCTCTACACAATGATGGTGGCTAAATCTGGCTGCCCCGGCCTGGGAGGTACTACTCATAAATGAGCCACCCACCACTATCTATACCTATCAGTCACCTAACATCATCATCATCATCATCACCGGTCTATAACCTACTCCTCCCCCCCGTAGGTACTATCGGCATGGTGGTAGTAGGGCAAGTGGTCTCTCCACATCATCTCTCTCGGTACTGTGGGAAAGGTGGTGGTATATCCTATAGTAGCCCAAACTACCATCTGACCCTATCTACTGGGATCATCTCGTGCTCCCCTACATGACCCCTCAATCCATCTAAGTATCTACAAGCCATCTAACTCATCGGCCATTTCTCGTATGAGGGATAGCCCACATACGGTCTCCAAATAATGTCCACGCGGAAAATCCCTCCAATAATCACCTGTAATAGGCCACATCATGTGTAACCCTACCTACTCGATGCTCTCCCATCACAGCACCCATCGCCTATACCCCACCCAAACAAAACTAGGCTCAAATGCATCTCTCCCGAGGCATACCAATCGGATGAACACAAACAATGTGCTCGTAGGCCCAACAATGAAGAATAAATGTGCAACATAGATTGAACTGTGGAGCCACCCATATGCCCATAGCTCTCTATATAACTACACTAGGAATGTTGGTGCCCATGCAAAGTAGGTCCTATCCATCATCATATCATGTAATACCCCCATCAATGATCATGGGAATCTCCCACCCTCTGCATCCAAGTGCAAAAATAACAGACTACCTCCATCAATAATACTACTAGCCTCATCTCCTCTGGATGGGCTAGGTACATCTCTCCATAACTCAAGATGGCATTGTGGAATGTCAGCTCCGCCAGTCCCTCACCAAATACATCAAGCATCAACTCCTCAGATGCCTTTGAGGAGATCGAATATACCTACGTCCCCAATATAGGTAATCGCAGATCCTATACACATCCTCCAGGGTGACTGTCATCTCCCCATGGTAGGTGGAATGTGTTGGTCACTGAATCCCATCTATCGATGAGAGTGACCATCAAACTGGCTACTCTGACTACATGCCAGTAGCGCTTGACCCCAATCAAGCCACATCATCGTGACATGCCTCCACTCTCTCGATCATCGCCAGCCCCCAAACTCTCAAGAGCAGGGGTGGCACCCTGTCTCGCATCCTCAACGATCTCTCTCACTCGCATCAAAAAAAAACATCACATTAATATACCTTAATCATAACCACAATCACACTCGACACCTCACCTATACCTACCACCCTACCTCTCTTTCCCTAGACCTCCTTACCTTCATATCACATCTTCTATCTACCCACCCCAACCCTAATCCACTATCATTCACCCTTACCTATTTTTACCCCTTACCTATGTTATGATTTTCCCCAAAACATCTCCTCTTACCCCTACCTACCTCACCCACCCAACCTAGGCACTTTTGGCCCCCTTTTTCCCCAAACCATGACTGTACCGTTATCCCTAACCTAACCCGGGTCCCCCATAACCACCGACATCGGTCACCTATTTCATGACCGATACCGAGTTTTCACTACCACCGACACGCAACTAACCTCAACCGACGCTGGTCACATCGCACACCAAAAACCGTGACCCAAACCCCCCTTCTTCCTCAAAACTTCCTTTTTCTCCCTTCTACCCACCCAATCCTACCCAAATCCCCCTCCACCCTTCCCCACCCCTCCTTCACCCAATCACCTCTCTCCCCATTCCTATTTAACCCGATTTCCCCCCAAAATTCAAAATTCATTTTCCCCCAAAACCCATTTTTACCCACCCAACATCTAAATCAATCTAACACACAAAACAAAGAGTAGGATTGACTCTTACCTCATCATGCATCGTCATCACCATGGTGGCACGTCGGCCACTACACCGTGGTCCACCCGACCCCTCTCCCCGCCTCTCGCCATCACCCAATCAACCTCTCACCTCCAACCAATCAAATCAATCAATCCGATCTCGTGGACCCACCTATCCAACCAATCACCCGCTACACCACACCAACTCACTCTCCATTCACATGGATGCTTTCCACTTTTCTCTCTCTCACCTGTCATTTTCTCCAATTCGGTAAAAGACAAATGATTTGAAAAACATGGAAATTTTTTTTTTTATAACCTACCCGACTTGACCGGTGATGGTTTTTACCTTAATCGACATCGGTCCTGTGCCCTAGCTTACCATGGTTGGTCCATCATGACTGGCATCGGTTCCTTCAAACCATCATCGGTTTTACGCTTAGTTTTTTCCTACCCCCTACCCCCAATTTTTGACCTGAATCCTTTTTACCTCACCCACACCTCACTTGGACACTTCACTTTATCTTCTCGACCTTATCATTTACTACCTCACCTCATCCTCATTGGGGACTCATTATTTTACCCATACCTCGGCCCTACCCATGCCGTGACCTAGATACTTGGACCTGGAACATCGCTAGTGACCTGTGACCTCATGTGCTCACTATACCTTGTGGCACTATTACCCGTGTTGATGGACATACTGACCTTACCTTGCCTCTTGCCATGACCATTTATCCCGACTCCAACCTTGTGTACCGAACATACCTAAACATTCCCGCACCCGACCTAACATCATGTTTGTTTCCGACCATATCCTATACCTTGGATACCGGAATCACCTCAACCTTGTTTGGATAAACCTATCGACCTTAGACAATGTAGAGTTTTCCTTGCTCTTCAACCTGGTACCATGCTGTAGTTTATATACATGTGTGTGCATTTGACTATTACTACCTTTGACCCTGACCCATTACCTAGATTACCCGAGTAGACCTTTTTCCCTTTTTACCCCTATTGCCCACCTTCCTCTTCATCACATTCACCTTTTATCAAACCACTCACCGATTCTACCTTCTACCTCATCGTTTCTGGTTTGAGGGGGATCACCTTCACCCACACATGGGGCAACCACATCTTATTTTTTCAGTCAACGTCGCTTACCAATACAAGCTACGCAACAAAAAGGGGAAAATGTAGACACCAAAATTGGGTCACACTCCCCTTGGTCCCTCGACAAATAACCAACTCAAACACACTCACCTAACCATGGCCCCTTTCACCCCACTCTAATATTAATTTAATTAATTTAATTAAATTAATTCATGATCTCATAATATCTATTATTTAAATATCCTAATTAGATAATGCCCACACCACCACCTCACCTATACACCTCATCTAGCCACCTCACCCTAAGACCTATTCTTAGTATGTTGCCATAACTAACTAAGACCTACCTAAACCCTAAAAATCAAAGCCTACATTCCCTCTAACCACATTCCCACCCATTAGAAAGGAAGCTTCCATTCTAATCCATGGAAGAAAATGAACGAGATCCAAGAAAATCAAGAGGATCTTCCCATTTTAGAAAACCTAGGAAATCCCACCCTAACCGATGCCGGTTACCCTAAACCACCACCGGTCAACCAAAACCATCATCATCGGTTACCATTTAATCCCCAAAACAACCTTATTTCGAGGTTGGCACATTTTCGAGAGAAAAAGAGATGAAACCAGAGCTGCATGCAAGCAAGAACCAACATTCGTACACGCATCAGAGCATCCACAACCAACATCAAAAGCAATCACAGAGCCATTTTCCTTCATGGGAGCATCCGGGAAGTGCCATCACCACACCAAGTTCCTTCCATTTGATCACCCACCATTTCCAACTGACATCAAGCTCATACAACAAGTAAGTGTTTTGTTAACCAACACACTTTCATCCATTGTCATTTTAGTAGACTCTTTTACTTTTGTTATTAGTTTCTACTCCCATTCCCATTCTCCCACCATTTACCTCCATGCAAACTTGACCATTCCTTCACCCACACCATTGAACTACCCATACCTAGTTTTTAGAGATCCCTGAGTATACCTAAGACCTACACAGACCTTGCCATTGCCCTTTCCATTTCCATTTAGCTTTAGATCTACCCTCACATCAAGTTTTTATTAAGTTTCCTATACCTCGACCATACCGACGCCGGTTACCCACAACCATCACCGGTTAACCTAAACCGACATCGGTCATACCAGATCGATGTCAGTCTCTGTGTTTTTACCTCGACCAAGAACAGAGCTTAAAACCTCCACCAAATACCCAAAAAGCCTGTAACTGACCTGACTAGTACCAAGATTATCTGACAGAGACCTTGACCTTCAGATTCAATCATAGCTTAGCCTGTTGTGAATGAATTTTTGCTTATTGTATGAATGAGATACCTAAATCATTTTAACTACAGTAGGATTTCCTTTATTGTTAACATTGAGTTGTTTTAAACAGTGGATTGACAACCATCTAGGGAGTATCACACTTCCCGGATCTAGCATACGCTAGGTAGTCCACTACATATACTATTTAACTTTTATTCGTGGTCTTAGCTTGTTTGCCTTTGAATTTTAGCTTATTGACTCGCCCCGCTCCGGGCTTGGGACACATGGGGTTCTCGCACTTGTTTGAGTCTCCCTTTTGGATTCAATCTTTGGAATTATGTCATTTGGATGCTTGGCGAGCATCATTGTCTCCTCCATAGTTATTTTGGGCTCATCCTAAATTTTTTGAGCTCAAGACTTTGGACTTTCACTGTTCCTTCTCCTTTGATCCTATGGCTTCTTTGACATTGTCTTCTCCTTCCCAACCCCGCTATTCCATTTCGAGCCCGCCTATAATATGTTTTGCTGGATTTGAAGTACGGGTTCACTCAATAGAGCCATTTCTTGAATTTTTTTCTTGCACGGGTCATTTCTGATCCAATTTTGTTGGGGGCAAAATATGGATAGTAGTTTTATTTACCAATTTCTTTAAATCCTTTAGGTTGAAACATGTAAAGTTCTTCTTTTAAATCACAATTCAAAAGTATTTTTCTTATCCATTTGTGCAGATTTCCCCACTCAAATTGAGTGGTAATTGCAAATAAGGCCCTAATAGTACTCATTTTAGCTACATGAAATGTCTCAACATAATTAATACCAGGTTTTTGAGTGAAACCTCTAGCAACAAGTCTAGCTTTATGTTTGTTAATACTACCATCAAGCATTATATTTTACTTTGTATATCCACCTAGACCCTATAATACTTCACGGTTCAGGTACATATAAGGTAATTAATACATGGTACATATGATGGCTTCTAGTCATTTTCCTAAGGTTAATAGGATTTGAACTTTCTAACATAGATTGAGCCCAATTTAATTTCTTATCTAGGAAGATAAGAGTTTCAGAAACATCTATAACATCAAAATATCATCATGACCATTTACTAAATCAGAATCAAAACCATCATTTAGAAGCATTTAATGAAGTAAATTCAAGAGAAGAAGACAACACATGTAAACTTTTCACTAGATTATATCTAGACATTTCATATAAGCTTCGATAATTAACATGTCATAACCTTTCATGCCATAGTTTTGAATTATTCAAACTTTGAGATATAAAACAAGATGTAAAAGAGAAATCATCAAAAATATACAGAACTTTTATTTGAATTCCTTCAGCTATTTTACTCTCATTACTATCCTTAATATACTAAGTATCCTTCATGCATGGATTCTAGTTGTGTCCATACCTCTTTCGGATGTTCGATATTACCAATGTGTAGAAGGTACTCATTGTTCACATTGCGTAGAATCATAGAAAGAGTCTCTTGCATTTGTTGCAAGAATGTATTCATGTTATCTACAGTTGCTTGACAACCGGTGGGAGCAACCTCAGATCCAGAAATAATCATCCAAATTTTTTTCGCCATAAATTTTTTTGACCCAAATGTTGTAGTTGGTTTCATTCAGGATTTGGGTTTTGTCAAGACAAAAATAGTTGGATGCCATTATTTTCCTAAACTTGTAAAACACACCTTATTATAATATATAGTGTACCATATAGTTAGATACATATTTTCGATAATAAAAATAACACTTTTAATAGAATCAAATCTAAATTTTATAGATCTAAAGAAACTATTTGATCATAACTAATTATGTCATTACAATGCATACTAATTAACCTCCATGATCAAAATAATAACTTGCAATATAAAGGGCTCTACATTATACCCCAAATTTATATAAAAAATATTTCCGACCATATAGAAGTGAAGAAGAGACCCTAAGAATGCATAACAACTTCAAATTCTGAAAAATTAATGTAGAAAAAAATCCGACCTCACCTTAAATTTGACGTCTAAATGACTGTCATAATGGCTTATTTTTTGGTCTATCGTGATGGTCATTTGACTATCAATTTTAACACAATGAAAGTTTCCTGGAACCTACGAGCTTAAATTTGACGTCTAAATGACCATCATATTGTCTTATGTTTGGTCTACCATGACGGTCATTTGACCGTCAAATTTAATGAAGTTAAAACTTGCTATGTATTTCAGAATGTGAAATTCCAAAATTTCTTCTTGTATAATATTAGGGAGGTTATATTTTAACACATTATAATAACCTATTATAATTTATAACGTAAAAATATATACATTTTTAATATAAAAAAGGGTATATAGTTTATAGAATGAAAATAAAAAACAATATATAGTTCATAAAAATTATAAACTATAGTATATATTTTTATATAAAAAATACATAACCCTTATTAAAGGGGTTTAAAGGACATAGACCAAGTTACAAGAATTTTACCAAGTGCAAGTAGATTTATAAGAGTATAGATTAACTGCGCATATTTTACGTAGAGGGGATAAGTAATTTCACCCGACTAATGAAATAAATTGAAATTTATATTTTCATGAACCTTGTCTCCTCCCTTCATTTACTCTTAATTTTACTCGCACACATTTAAAACTATGGAAATTTGCAAAATATTTTATAGAATTCTTTACAAGGTAAAAACTTTAAAACTTTTATGTGGCTATAACTACAAATATTTTAATAAATATTTACCACATTTCATGTAGGCCACCAATAAACTATCCCTTTTTTAAATTCTCTATTTATACTTGAGATATTATCTCATTTTATTCTCCACTCCCACTCTTATATAAAAGAAAACCTTTAAATAGGTTTATTTATATAGTTTTTATAAACTATAAGATATAAATGAATGGGGTCATCCCCTTACATGGATAATATAAATGGTTAGGGACACATGTTAGGTTTTATTTAATAAGTATTAAGATTTAAGAAGTAATCCTTTCATGGCCAAACAATAAACACAGCCCCCCCTAAAAAAAAAAGTAAGCACTTAGGTTTTTAAAAAAACATATATAGACCAAATCTAATAAAATTTATATTTTAAGCGGTTTAGACTAACCATATATATATATATATATATATATATATATATATATATATATATATATATATATATATATAATATGATTCAAACTTAGGTTTGTTTCTTCTTTTTTAAACTATATATGCCTAGATTTATAAGTTAAGTTTAAATATGATTTAAACTTAGGCTTAGAATATGGTCTGTTGACTCTTCCCCCAATCCCATGTAATTTTAATATGGTTTAAGGCTTTTAATATATAGTTTTTTTCAAAACTATATCAATTTTAATATAATGTTTATATAAGTTATTATATAAACTTTATTCTATATATTTTTTAATTTTAAAAAATATAGTTATAGATTAACTATAAACTATAGTTTTTCAAATCAAATTCTTTTATAGGGGTCCAAAGAACACGGGTATGAATTTACCTTCTAAAATATTTAACCTGCAAACATTTGAAATTATAGAAAACTTGAAAATTATTTCATATAGTAATAAATTATTTCCTTTTTTATTTATATTCGAAAACCCCAATAGGGTAAAAACCACTTTGAAAATAACCTTTTACTTCGGATAAATTATTTTACATCCAAAGAAGATCGCCTCCTCCTTTGAAACCCTATTTACCAAGGGTAAAACCAAATCACTTGATTTACACACCTTTGATATATTTCCGAATATATCAAATGAGGACCTAAAGTCCTTTTTATATAAGGTGATCGGGTATGTCTCTCGACCCACCTTTTCAACCTAAAATGGTTGACACATACACCTAGGTTTATAATATTTAATATTAGAAATATAATCATTTCATGATATTAAATATTTAACCTAAAGTATATACCTAGGTTAGCATATTTAATAATATAAATATAAATATTTCATATTATTAAATATTAACCTATATATTAGTGATGGACCCATATACATTAAGGGTTGGCCAGACCACTTAATCATTATGTTCCAACAGATCTTATTTAACATTTGTAAAGGCCACAAGTGTAAAAAGTGTTTTTCGAAACCCATCACATATAATTTATAGTGGGGAAATCTTTCCATTTTTACTCCATTTAATTACATTTTTTGTCACATTTTTAGGTCATTTAAATCAATCAAACATTTAACCACATCCAAAACATATTTAATCAAATGTTCTAAACATATCAAATTCATTAAAATCCATTTAGAGTATCAACACATTTCAAATAAAAACACACAAAATACACTATAAAAAAATCACAAGTGCAAGCCATGGACCATATCAACAATACATCATATATATATATATATATATATATATATATCCAAGTATAGTATACATCATAATCAATGTCTGAATAATCAATATATCATCATGTAAAAAAATGGGCTTCTATGAGCCTATAACATCATGTACAATCAAGTAGTAAAATCAACGTCTCCTAACATCATGCTACCACCACCCTCTCCTCCCGAACCGGGTGTGCCTACATCCGCACCTACATCTCCACTACCCCTATGAACACATGTGACAACAATCTTGCCTCTTTCTCCTCCCCCTCACCATCACCCCCTCTTTGGCCTCTGAGGTGGTTGTCCCATGCTTAGTTTACTAGCACTAGGCCTCGCATTGTTGTTGTGATCAACATATAAGGTGGCATCAGGATAGCTCTTGATGATCAAGTCCACATAATAGTCTCTCTCCACTCGCATAGCCTCATAGTGTACCACTAAAATCATACCAGAAGAGGTGTTGTAGATGCTTCCCTCTACTAAGCCATCCTTTGAAAAATTTGCACCAGATATGGAAGGCCCTATGATCCCCAAGGCCTTCCTTAGTGTATCCCTATGTCCCTTGTACTTATCTCTATTAAAAGAGACCCATGAAAACTATGCATGAAGGCTATCTTGCTTAAAAATCAAACATCCCTCTCTACGATAAGGGTATCCCTGACTCCTAGAATGTCATCATGCTCACTCCGAGCCTCATCCCTCTCTCCCTCCACTATGGCCTTCTTAGTCATCACATTGTAATAGTCAAAGCTATAACAACATCACCTTCACCCCTCTTATCCTCTAGTGCCTGTGCTCCTCTTTCCACCCGAGCACGTACTCATTTGACTATCTCGAGCTGATCTCTCTACTACCCTAGTATGATCAAAGGTCCTTTAGTGATTAGGCCCACCATGTAAAAAAATCTAGAGTCACCCCGTATCATCAATCGAACAATCGGCCCTTGTCTTCAAGACCCATAATACCCTACTGCTCATCAATAACTATAGGCCTCAATATAACAACCCTTGGATTCTCGATGTCCCTGTCCTCCCATCTCACTACAATGAATCCAAACCGCTCCTAATATGACTGAAACATAGGAGATCATCCTCTCTAGCCCTATGACCCGTATCCAAATGTCCTCATTGTAAGCCCAATAAGTCCTAAGGAAACTTGATCTAATCGAAAAAAATATAGGTATGGCCTCCACACTACATCACCCACCTAAAGTCCAGACACCAAGTATCGTAATAACCAGGCCTCTTTTCCTTTCTCGCTTGACCTAGATTCTCGCACCATCTCATGAAGCGGGATATCTCACATCAATATCACAAGGTAAGCCTAATGGATAGGCAATCACATTGTGCTCATGTGGCCAAGACATGTAACAAGAATCCAACATCAATACCATAGCGCTTGTGGGCCGTCCAAGCCCACAAATCTATGAATGTCTATGCCAATAGAGTAGGTGCCCACTTGAACACTGTATGGTGCTCCATCATCTCAGCAACAACACCGGTCATCATCTAAGGGAAATGACTGCCTCTTGAATCTGGTAAAGTAAAACATGAAATACCTATCATCATCATGGTCATCCATGGACAACCAACTCTTGTAGGATCATATAACACCTGGTAATCAAATTCCCCTAATGAATACCTCACATCCTGAGCATGCTCTCCATATAACCTTTGCATAGTATCTACTCTCTCATCCTCCATAATATAATAAATCACCTATCCATGAACCGGTAATCTTGTAATACGATGAAAATCCTCAATGGTAATGGTCATCTCCCCTGTAGGAATCCAAAAAGTATTGGTGGAAGGATTCCACCTCTCTAATAACACCAATATCAAACTACGACATCTGTGAACCCATCTATAAAATCTCATACCACTAAAACCCACTACCTCAAGATGCTCCCAATCCTCATATGATAAATCTACCCTAACCTCCTCTAACATCAATGTTATATGATCACAGACACTAAATTTTGCATCCACCTACAAAATGCAAGCACACAAGACAAATGTTAGTATTATCACATAAATATCATTCATTCCAAGTATTAAGACGTCAATTTTATTGTCCAAATGAAAAACAACATTATAATATCAACATCAATATTAACATTCAAATATACATCTAGCACCACGGAAACCATAAACATTCCAAAATCTTAAAAACATTCATTAAAATACATTACCTTCTATTTAACAAACAAACTATTTTTGTCACAGGTGAATCACTGACGATCCACCTCAATCATTGGTGATTGGATGAATCAACGACGATTCATGCTAATGAAAATTAAGGCATCCGTGCACCCCCAATACGACACAAAATACCCTAAACTACACAAAAATCCACAAAAATAGACAAAAATGAGATTAGAAGCCTACCTCGGCCATCGGGGGCTTGTGTTTCCTACTCGAGGACGCCATCTCGTCATTGTTTCACTCAAAAACACATTTTTCACCTCCAGCTTACTCAAAATGATTTTACCACAGTTTTGCAATGTGGTAAAACAACACTACTTTTTGGATATTAGTATCCCCTCATTTTTTTCATGATGCAATCACCGGTGATTGCACTAATCACCGATGATTTACTCCCTTTTTGGCATACATGCCCATATTGCCCTAAAACGTGACATTTTCACCATTTGCACAAGTGTGTCATGTTTTCAATGGACCTTAGCCCTTGAAATTTTGAATCAAACAAACATAATCAATATTGGGATTTACCATTCATCTATGGGAGATGAGCCCTTTGGCCCCCATCACTTGGTTTTCCCATTCATCAATTTACCCAGCAAGGATCATATGTCTACAAGCATCAAACCCTTTGGTAACCACCGTAAATTGATTCTCAAGTAACCCACTCTATACTTCCTATGACTAGGAAGCCTTTGAAAAAAAGAACACCATTTTTCAAAGTGTATTGCACTGAAGAGAACACCCATACAAACTAACTTTCTTATCATTTTTTGTCTAACGATTTTCCAAAAATCATTAGACAAAAGGGGCAAATTTAGACATCAAAAATCTACACTCTCTCACCTTCACTATCTAAACTCATTCAATATCATCAAAACACGTTACTCATGACACTCTATGACAATAGGTCACCCACTTGGGGCCTTTGATTAATTAAAAATTCAAGTCAAGCACATCCCTAGGTCTAAATAATGAATTAATTAGATAAATTAATTACACCCTCACACCTCACCATGTAAACTCATCCACACTCACTAGTTGTAACTAGTTAATTTAGCAACCTTCCATAAATATAGCCTAACCACCTCTAACTTATCCCTATAACTACTTCCCACCCCTAACTAGTTAGAACTAAGTTAAATTAGAAACCTTCTAAAAATACCTCTACATTTATCCTAACCGACTTTCTCCTCATCCAAGCTCATCCCTCAAAGTATCTCAACCTCTCTTAAAATCCCTTCAAATAAAGTTCAAAATGACATGAAAATTACTCTTTTTATCCCCTAAGTTGAATTATCTGAAATCCCCGATGATTATCCAGTGGCCGGTAATCTATATAAATAGATTTCTAAGCCTCTTTGTGAGAGGATTTTTGGGAAATTATAGGGAACTTACATCCATTCACAATCATTCTAAGCCTAAGGTTTCCAAAATAGCATGATCATTACCACACTATGTCAAGATGATCATCATATCATCCAGATTCATCATCAAGACAACCATCTTCACCCATCTGTCACTCAATCTACGATATCTAAAATCAATCATCCATCAAGGTGAGCTTTGTTTTAATATTTCTTGATTCCATTTTTAGGCATCTTGCTCATCTTTCAATTACTAATCTCGTTTGAGTTTTTAAATCCATCACATTCATGAAATAACCATATTATACTCTCTATTTTATCATCTTGTTATAATTCACAATAATCTTCGATGATTTCTAGAATCACACTGCGATTCTGCACAATATTTTTCTTTCATATATCTATTCAAATTTGTTTAACAATCTTTGTCCATTTCTTTTTATTGCTAACATGTTGTCAAGTATGGATTTTGTAGATGGCCATATCAGGTATCAGCCATCCCATTACCAACATTGATTCACTACCAATTGTCTGCCACCCCTTACACTGGGAGCAGTATGATCTGTTACATGATTTAGAGTTTTGTGTTATCCACGCTACACCCTTTAATCACTTGGAAGCAATCTTTGCATCAACCCAACGCATTCGTGAAGAAACCAAAGAGTTTGGGAAGCATATTACGAGGTCCAAAGGATCCAAGCTGACCTTGTATCATTCGAGTACAACTATGAGGTAGTCCTAGACATACCAGAGGGAAACCAAACTACATCAAATTCAACATCGAAAGAAACATTAGCCTTCCATTAACCGATTTTGATCTTTCATGCCTCTACAACATGGAAAAGAGATCTCTGATTTCTTCATGGAAGATTATATCTCTGAACCTGATTCTTACTTCATAGAAGATGAGATATTTTCTGTTTTGTAGGCTAAAAATTCTCAAAAAATCTAGATTTTCATCTAGATTAGAATTTAGGATTCTAGTCTTGTTGTTTTCATTTCATTACTATCAGCTAATGTATGTAATCACCTAAATAAGTGATAATAGTTAATAAAATTTTCCATTTATCATATTATGCTTCAAATTATCATCAATAAACCTTATATGTCTTAAAAACAAAGTTGATATCCATTCAAAGAAGTCTTTGGACTTCTAGGGATTGGAATTTTCAGCACAACCTTCCCACCCTATTTTACTAACTATATTTTGTGTAAGTGTTTTTGAGTTGTAGGACTACTTACAGGAAAGGAAGTCTATTACATTCTCCACGGAGAGCAAAAACATTGTACATCCACCACATCTTGCGGGTATCCCGAAAACCCGCTATACCGAGGTTGAGAAAATTTTACCCCTTTATAATATCAAACTAGACCCCGAGGTAAAAATTTCCTCAACAAGTGTGACTTATATGGCCTGCTCATGGCCCTATTCATTTTAATGAGAGATCGTGTCACCCAATGTATGATTATTGGTAGATATGTAGAGGTAGAATGGCTCCCCTTCATGAGGAGGTGTAAGAAAAAGTGATGATAAAAGATATTGTTTGAGGTCATCAAGGCCTTTTGAAATTTTTATCCCACCAAAAATGTACATCCTTTGGAGGAGATGATGAAAAGGTGACATGCAGATCTCAACATTATGAGATAAAATGAGAGTTTGATTGAAGTCTACCTTGAAGGTTGCAAAGTTATTTTAGGTTTGGGGAGGAATTTTGATGATGGATTTGATCTTGGCAGGTTCTACTTCAATGCCTTGAATAGAAATGATGAACCCTAAGAGTTTTCTAGTGATAACAAAAATACAAACTTAACAAGGTTAAGGTGAAGAAAGTCTTGGATAAGATGGGAGGAGATTGTGTCTAGGATAGTGATATGATCTCTGTGTTGCTTAGATTTACCTAAGAGGTCATCAATGTAGTATTCTATAGTTTTATGGATAAGATCATGGAAAATATATGTCATTGCGTGTTGATAAATGACCCCGTGTTTTTAAGTCTAAAGGGAATTACTCGATAATAGAAAGTCCCCCAAGGAGTGATGAAGGATGTTTTGTGTTGGTCATCAGTGGTAATGAGAATTTGATTATAGCCAGAGAATCCATCCATAAGGGAGGAATTTTCATGGTGGCGGTGAGATTGTTGAGATGATCAATGTTTGGGAGGGGAAATTCATCTTTGGGAAAAGTGAGGTTGAGGTCTCAGAAGTTTGTAAAATTACACAAATTCCTTGAGGATTTGGTTACAAGCACGATATTAGAAACCTATTTTGGATAGTTAATGGGTATGATGAAATTAGCATTCTAACTCTTCTTTTATGAGAAGCCCCACACAAGGATGCATCCTATGTAAAAAAATTTAACAAGCTTAGCATTAGGATAAGTGACGATATCGTGAACAATGATGTTAGGGTCAACACTTGGCATGTTGATATACGACCATGTGAAGGATTGACTATGTTTAGAGAGGAAGGTGGTGAATTCCCCTAATTCTTGCAAGTCTAAAGATTGATCCACTTTGACTATGTGAGGATCCTATGGAGTCCCTATGTTAACGTTGATAGTGGATTCATTGAGGAGTGTGGATGTGTTAGTTGGCAGAGTTTTTTTAAGGTAAGGGTCCTTTACCCCATATAAGAGAGGATGGATTGGTTATCATGGCATTTAATAATGTCAATTTTAGGGGAATCCTCTTTTATCATTTCAAGTAAAATGAGAGGAAGGGTTTCAGTACCATGGTTAGTTTGATAAGTAAGCAGGCCTAAGGTGATAGTGTTGACTAAAAATAAGTTAGGTGGGATGCAAACAACATCATCTCTCGTGCATGGGGTCTTCATGTATAGATGGGGAGGATGGATTTTATTCTATTATGGATCTAGATGTTATGCTTGTGGAGGACTCTAAGGATGTTTTTTTGAAACCTAACCCGTATTTTTGTGAGGTTTACGGGAATGATCAAGGATTAATTTGTGGATTCCTTGTTCATACGTTTAAGCCTAAAGCATTTCAAGGAACAATAATGAAGGTACATTTTTAAAAAGGCTTGGTTATATAGAAATGTGAAGTCTGATATGAATGGTTTGGTATGGTGCTGATTAGTAGGACGTGGAGAAGGGTGATCGATCCCTCCATAGATGAGGTTGGTTTTAAGATGTGGTGGACTGAAGGAGATAACATCTCCGACATTAGGTTCATACATGGGTTATTTTTCGGGTCTTCTCGTATGTCTTTAGTGTAGGAAGAGAATTAAGTTTAAGGAGGTGATATTTCCCTAGTGAAAGGTCTTTCATAACACCATTGAAGGAAGTGTCATCAGGAAACTTTGATGAAGAAATGAAGTAACTAGTAGAGGCTCCATTAAAGGAACCCAAGTTCATTTTGGGGACAATCACGTCGTTCGGTCGATATGTCATGTGACATGCTTTGAAATGGTTTGGATCTATAGGCACAATGAAATTTTTACCCTCATATTCATATTCAAGAAAATGATGGAGATTCGATGGGATATAATGTATAGCACATATCCATGGTTGACCTAATAATATGTTATATTTAAATTCTCCTTCTACCGAGATAGAACTGACTTTAATTAGTAAGATAACTATGCCCAATATGGGAGCAATGGTGTCATTGAATGCTCGTAGTACCATAGATGACTGGGTGATAATGGTTTTGGGTAGCTAAAGTTGATCAAATTCATATGATGATGTAATGTTAATACTAGTGCCATTTTCAATCTAGAAATTCTTAATGAGAGTATCATCAATTTGGGTGGTGATTAATAATGGGATATTGTGATCTTGTTTGTAAGGATGGTATTTTGAATATGTAAAAGGTATGGAGGAATACATTTTGAGTGTAACTATCAAGTTTTCAAACAATTATGGATCACTTGAGGGTATTGGTATGAATTGGAGTGCTTTGATTATGACTTGTTACTGTTGTGGTGAGGTTTGCACAAGATCATAAAGGGACATCTTTACTGGAACTTGATGGAGTTGCTTGATAATAATTTTTCAGCACATAAGTGGTAGATTGGGTATGTGGAAAGACAAGGATGGATACCTAGCCTTAGAAGGAGGTGTAGAATTAGATAAATTGGGAGAATTTGGGATGGAGATTTTGGACTTTCTCTAATATGAAGCCTTGGGGTCATGGGAATGAGTTTTGGTGGTGATACGTACTATGTCAATTTGATGAAGAGGGGAATTCTTGGAAGAGGCCCCACCTTTAACAGAGGTAGATAGAGGTGATAGTCTAGATTCAGTAGTATTAGATTTTTGATGGGTTGTGTTTGATGGTTCTAGATATGTAGGAGAAGGCCTTTGTTAGCAAGGCTTTGAATGACTCGCATGAAGGGATTTATAGTCCTCTATAGAATGTCTTGATGTGTGATGATAATCAAAAATGCTTCAAAATTATACTAGGAGGGTTTCCAACCTCGAGATCTAAATGGCTTAGGAGGAGATAAAATGATGATTGACCATTGGATAAGTCTTTCAAGGATTACTTCGCATAGTGTCCTTTCAAAATAAAGTCAAGGGAACTAATGTTTCCTATGAGGATATGGATGTTGAAGGGATCACTTTACGTGTTACACCTTTAGGTTCATGTTGGGGAATGATTTAAGATTCTATAATAGTGACTACTAATTTATGTAGACACTAAATTTTGGTAGTGTTAACCCTCATCCCGCGTTCACTCTGCGTTGTCATTTTTTTGACATACATACCTCTCTTCCCATTCAAATCCCCCATTTCCTTATAAATTAAATTTATCCCTTTAATCATTATTTCCCACCTTAATCCCTTCTTAATCACACCCTTAATTAATCATCATTAATCATCCCTAATCATATTTAATTAATCCTAAACCTTCATATAATTCATTTATTCTCCCTAAATCCTCCATTTTATCCTTCCTAGGTCCTCATTTAATAAATTCACCTCCCATTTTCCTTTATTTAATATTTTCCTTCTCCCACCTACCCATTTATCCATCCTAAGAAACCCTAACTCATCCTCACCTCTCAAAACCCTAATCCCACCTCATAAGGGCTCATTGCCTCGAGCTCATCACCCTTCCACTACCCAAATGGATGGATCTCGTGATCGATGGTGACCCATCTAGGTCACCATCAACCCTATAAAGCCGCCCCTACCCCTCCTTTTCTTAGGATGCAATTTTGGAGACTTCAGGATTTCTTGTGATCTTTCCTTTGTTTGTTGTTCTCTCTTGCAAATTCCTCATCACCTTGGAGATCTTGTGCTTCACTCTTGGATATTTGGAGACCTTTTTCTCTCTTGCATGATTGGATCTATTATTGTAATTTTATCATCCTATTCCTTATCATATCTTTTGTAGGTTCAATAGTCATCTAGGAGTGTTGTCTTGGTCCTTTCAAATCTCCATCCCCATTTGTAGATCATCGTTCTTATTCATCCTTTTCCATCAAGCCCTAGATCATCCCCATTCGGCGCGTCAAACCTTCCAGGTCATCGTTGCCCCAGCTTATCATTATATTGGTTCTTCTTTCATTCATCTTGTCAATCATCCCCTTTTTGAATCCATAGTCCTTTAGATTTCAGATCTTGTCATTATTCCCTTTCTATCACCCCAGCTCTATTTTTCCAACCCCATTTTCTCGTTGACTCGGCCAGTTGTTGTTGACCAAACCAGTATTCATTACATCCACCATCAGATTTTATAATTTTCTTGCATCATTTTTATTAGATCCAATTCCAAATCTCTTGTAGGTTCCTTTTCTCATCATGTCCTCATCACCAACTCCAAATATATTTATTAGGCCTTCATATCCACATTTTTGTCACTATTTCATTCGGTATCCTCTAGTCATCATTGATTGGGCCTCTGTAATCTTAGGTCTTTGTCGACATGCTTTGGTTTAGTTTAGTTTTCCTAAATAAGATCTATATCTTATCACCTTTATTGAATTTGGAGTTTCTATTTACATTCAGTTATCTCCTACATCCAATTTATCAACTGATTTCACTTATTTTCATCAAAGATAGGGTTGGCATCCATCCTAGGAAGTTTTCACTTCTCAAGACTGGCATTGTCAAGCAACCCACCCATCTATCTACTAACCCATTTTTTGTGTTGAGTTTTCTTTGTTGTGCAGATTGTCTAGTTTTTTTAGGAGGATCTTCAACATTCTTTCACGCTTCGGTGGGACCACTCTTATTTAGTGATTCTTTTTATTTTTCTTTCATTTCCATTTTCTTTTATCCATCTTTTACTAACCTTGCAAGAAGGAGAATTTCTTTCTTTCTTTCATGCATTGGTGTCTTCATTTGGATTTTCTTACTTGCTTAAAAATAAATAAAATAAAAAGGAAAAGCGTTATCTAGGTATTCCTATTTTTCTCTATTTTCTCCTTTTGCATCATTCTTCCCCTTCTTTCTTGAGTGTCCTCATTGAACATAACATTTCATTTTGTATCTAAAAAAACCTATACATCTTCTTGAAAATATAGTCTAATTAGGAGGTTAATCCTTTAAACAAACTATTATCACACACATCAAAAACACAGACATCAAAACTACACATCTAAACATCTCCTCCCATGTGGAACTATTGGGATTTCATCACCCAATATGAAAGTGGCTACCATTTTACGGCCACATTATAATTTTTTTTTTTTGCCGGGTATATTGGTTAAGCACTTGAATCCCTTATCATTGTGGGACCATGAAGTAAGGGGGTATGCCCCAATACCAAACCCCATACTAGTAGTCATAATATATTCATGTCACATTTACCTTCAGGTATATCGAGGACACCATCCAAAACTACCTGAAACCATCCATAGTTTGGCCATTTCCTAGGTTCCTTTTGAGCCCATTTTCCTTTCTTTTCACATATTTTTAATAATCAAGATAATCAAAACTCTATTGCATGAATTACTTCAATTAATTAAGAATTATAATAGTTTTCTATTATTGTTTGTTTCATGCCCATTATTACACACTCCCAAGCAATAAAAATGGAACAAAACATGTCATCCAATAACATTCCTATTTCCACTATTACCTCCCAACAAACTTCCACTCTTTCTATCATTACCTCCACCCCTTTGGTCACCTCTTCTGTAGTTACTCAACCAATGGTTCCCATTTCCTCTCTTCAAGAGTCTCACATTATCCAACCTAACACCCGTGTTGAAACCAACCCCCATTTTTTATCATCATTCCATCCCATCTATAATGGCTACACCCCCATCCATGCACCTCTATCAAAGATTTTGGGCCTCCTATCATCCCTCATGGATGTGTGGAATTCCAAGAGCTTCTCAATGCTAATATAGTTTCCCTTCATGACTATCTCCTTCATAAGTCTACCAACCTCCCCATTGAGGAACCCCTATCCAACAAATTTATGCCTACCATTCCCATCCCGATACCACCCAAGTCTTCACATCACAACTTGTTATATTCTTCCCTAGAGCTATGAATGAACTTTCTATGGCAAAACATAAGCTTGATCCTCACCAATATTCTTCCACAATCCCTCACAATCACCAAACCACTCAATTGGTGGTCCCTATTCCCACTAATTTGTCTCACGTTAGCACTAATATCACCTCTTATGTTCCCATCACCTCCTCATCTACAACAAATCACTTGTGTCCCTATCCAATCATATCAAGAGTCTCACTTGCTTCCTCCCTCATCTAAACAAATTAACCCAAATCTACCCCTTATTTCCACTTCTCATGTCCATGCCAATGTGATCACTTCATAACCCCATCCTTCTGAATCAACCCAAACCCATCAACCTCCTCCTCGAGGTTCTTTTCACTACATACTTCCCAATCAATCAACTCAAGTATCTCAACCACCCATTACTTACATCCCAACTCATCCTATATCAAACCAATAAAATGTCCCCATATCTCAACATCCAACACAATCCCATCAATCTTATCACATCCCCATTTCCCAACAAAAACCATTATCTAAACCCATTTAATCAAAACCCCTCAATTACATTCCCCTTATCAACCACTTCCACCAACACCTACTCATCCTCAAAAATATCAACCTTATCAACAACCTAACCCATCTACTTCATATGCATCACAATCTCATCCTTCAACTTCTCAACCCCATCCATCTAATGATCCCATACAAGCATTATTGAGTAGAATGGATAATCTTGAAGCCACTACCTTGGGATCCAATACCACCTTCTCATATGAAAAGATTTTTAATGAACCTATCAACCCATCAATACCCATCAAGCCTGATACCCTCATTGGGAGCTACCAAATTTATATAAGTTAAATATCAAGGAGGATCCACAATAGCTCCTTCATGCCCTTAAGCATGTATGTTACCTCATTGTTCACAATCAAGACCTCATGCTTTGCACATTCCCCACGTTGTTACTAAGACCCAAGTTGGATTGGTAAAATGACATCTAACAACATTTATTATTTTCCTTCACTCAAATCAGCTAATTATTCCTAGAAAACTTCTCAATCAATATTGCATGTAAGATCACCATCACAAACCTCTACGCCATAAGAAATTTTGATGACGATTCTATCGCAGAATTTTTTTCTCGATGGCGTGGCATAATCAACCAATTATCATTCTCCCTTCCACAGACTAAATTAATCAAACTTTTCTCACGGTCTTGTGTGAATCATATTTCCTCTACTCTTCAAATACAATCATTCCAAACATTTGAAGAGGTATTTACTATGTCTCATAAACTTGAATTTTTGCCCTTAAATAAGGCCACCTTAAGCTTTGGTCAAACAAGCCCAAATATGAGTTTACTAAGTCCTCCATACATGGAGAAAAATATAAGAATGGTTCTAATTCCATCATGTTCAAGTCTTCCTCCACATCTAATTCTCTACATGTAACCCCCAAAAAGAGCTCATATACTGCGCCCTAACTATACTCCTCTCTGGGAATCCTATCGTTTAATTTTTGACAAGTTAATGGTGGTTCATTTTATTCAACTTCCTCGATCTAACCTTTCGATGAATCATGACCCAAACCAGCATGGTATGGCAAGGAGCATTATTGTAGGTATCATTAGGTGCGTGGTCGAACATTGAGAAGTGTCGCACTTTTAAAGACCTTGTTCAAAAACTCATAGATAGTGGTGAATTTCAAGTATATTGTCCTAATACACCACTTAATTAACATCTCGATGTCTTCAATTTTTTTCCCCAATCATCCACCAACTAATCAAACTCCACCCCCACATCTCAAACACCTAATTCCCATACAATAAATACTATAAATCAAGAACCAACACCATCACCTATGCCCATCATCTCATCATCCATTGCACCCATGTCTATTTCAGGTTTTCTCTCATGCCCAAAACTTCATCAACAACTCCACCCATATCCACACCTATTATATCCACATTAACTTCACTTATAACCACCACATCCACATCAATCCCAATTACATCCTCTTCTTCATCTATATCTACCATATCCTCGTTTATTTCATCTTGTCCTTCACCCACATCTACTTTGATACCCATCTTAACATATTCATCACACACCCCACATCTATGCTCGCTTCCACATCAACCACATCCACTACTATGACCATACCCACATCAAAATATAAATCTATATCCACATCCATACCATCCCTAGAAAAATCTAATACACAAACACCTCCACTTCATGCAACCATAAATGATGATCTCACCCCATCTACATGTACAATCGTTTCTACACCAAAAATCTGAAATACATAAAATCTACAAATCCTCTTGATCTCCTCAATCACATCATTGAGAAACCAATCCCACATACAATATCCTCATCTATGACATAATCCACATCATATGACTCTATCTCAAGAGACCCCATGTTGAAATAGTCATAATTCCTACCAAATAAAAAACCTCATAACCAAAGAATAATAATCTTGGCGTGCCCCTTCATAAATCCCTCATACATCCACATAAAAAGTGGAGCTCATTCCTCCCAAGACTAAGCCTCATAAGTGATTGAATGTCATATCATCACTCTTAAGAGAATCTCCACTCATCTTAGGGCCATGCGATTCATATAAGGCCCCCATTATAACCAAATCCAATTCAAAACAATCTAATCCTTCTTCTAATTCGAACCCCCTTCAAAAATCTACATTCCCAATTGTCAAATCAAAATCCAAATAATCTAAGTCACCAATCACCAAAACTAAAACCAAGACACAAACACCTCCTTCTTCTTTGAAGTATAAGGTAGAATAAAAGGATCCCATAAGCCTTATCAAATTAAATTATCCCTTGTGCCTTCATCCACGATCCTCAAGTCCACTCCATCTATGACCTCTACTTCAAAAAAATACCATTGGTCGCTACAAAGAAATCTTATAATGCTTACTCCAAGAATATGTAATCACCCTTCCTACCATTAAGCCTTTTGATTTACATGTCCCTAAGCCTTCATGGTTCGATTCTAATATCATTTGTGCATATCATCGTGCCCTAGGACATGATGCTTACACCATTTATCATATTTCTGTCATTCTTGTTATAAATAGTGATTTCCGCTAATTAGCTAACATTCCCTTTATCTCATTCAATTAATGACACTTCATTAATCAACTAGTGTTTCCTTCATTTTGAATTCCAATTAATGAAACTTCATTAGTTATAATCCTATTCTAATTAAGTAACTACTTTTAGTTAATCAAGCCTTTATAATCCTCTATTTAATCAATAAACCCTCTTATTGGTTAAACCCTCTTACAAATCCTCCAAATGCTATCAAATTCCTCCTAAATCACCTCCAAATAGCTTTCTAAGCTTATTGTGGCCTATTAATTAATCCTAGTTGATTAATTAAATCATCTCCAAATCCCATGATTTTCTAATTGTAATTAATTCTTTCTAATCATGTTTATCCCTTCTAATTCTACTTTATCTTTTATCCCACATTCACTAGGATTGTAGCTTCTCCCAAATTGGAAAGCTATATGGAGCCTAGTATCCCCCTTCCAAGATTACACCTTTACATGTCCTTGAAAGACATTAGCATATGATAAGAGAATTCTCCACCATTGAATAAGCTTATTGATCTTGCACCCATTTATCCTCTCTTTGCAAAGAGTAGTAAAGGAAGATCCATACATGGCCATTAAGCCATATTGGTGAGATCCTTTCCTCTTCTTGAGAGATAGCCATCCTTTGATCTCATTATAATCATAGGAGCAACTATAATCTAGAAAGCATATCTAAATTAGCAAGGAATGGCTTAGTGTTTTCAAGTTTAATTTGGATGCATTAATTAGCTTTTATCCATGCATAGATTTATCATGATGTTTATGTTAGATTAGCTTTGTTATTGGAGCTGCTTGGTGTTAATTTATATTAATTAGCTTAGATTATTTATCATGCATATATTTGTCATGCACAGTGGGACCTCCCTTTGTCACATGTAATTTTTTTCTCAAGTTTTTGTAGTTAAATTTCATTTTTAAATATTAACCCTCTTTTTAGAACTTACTTGATAAATATTATATTTCTTAACTTGTTTTTTTGAGTTTGCATGTGTTGAGTGTTCCTTGAAAGTGTAGGGAGGTGAGGTGTTGCCAAATTTGAAGTTAATCAACAACGATTTTAGCTTTTTTGATATTTTTGGTCAAATTCCCGTGTTCTTGAAGTTATACAGATTCCATGCACTAGCATTAATACTATGTGCATCTATGTTAAAACTCATGCACTAACATTAAAACCACTACGCTAGTGTTAAACCCTATGTGCTATATTTTCTCTATATTTTTCTTCTCTATATGCACAAATAACTCCACGTGTTAGCGTTGAACAATTCTACTTTTCTATTACTAGTTGTGCACTACCATGAATACCCATATGCTATCATTGTATGTATTTTATTCTCTATCTCGAGAGAACTCCTTTGTGCTACTATTAAAACCCCGTGCTAGTGCTACAACTCATGCACTAGTGTTTCTACCTATGTGCTACTTGTTAAAACTCATGCACCAATGTTCTCGTGTAAAAGGATGGCTCATATTTCAAGAAATTCCATAATCTAATTTTTGGTGTTTGTTGTTATTTTACGAGGTTTTTCGGCTTTTGTTATGTAGGTTTTGATTTGAATTAATTTTCTAACATGTTTAAATGCTTTAATGAATGTTGTATTTCCATGCTTTGCTTAAGTTAGGCTAAAGTTTGTGTATGCTCTTCTCTTGCACCTTTTGGTGATCTTGAGAATCAAAAGCAACTTTAGTATTCTTTTCTAACATTTAGATTAACTTGGAAATTTCATCATTTATTTTGCTTAAGGGAATGAATCTTTTACAAAGAATTTTTCAAAATCATTTGATTTAAGTTTTTCATTTCTATCTAGTTGGATCAATCATTGTGTATGCTCTTCTCTTGTGTCTTTTGACGATCTTGAGAATCAAAAACAACCTTGGTCCTCTTTATATGAGAAACTACTAAATATTTTGTGTGCAGGACCTAACACTTGTAGTCTTTTATTTTACCAAATAGCCCAAGGTGCCGCTGACACATCACTCGTAATCGATTACTCACCAAAGTGTGCAAGGGTACCACGTTCCTCTTTATGGAAGTTTGTGTCAAAGAGTTAGCATGATGGGAACATACATAGATACATTCAGTGTATAATAACAATGCAATAATAAACCATAGCTAGAACTAGTTCATAACCATGTGCAAGAATAACTCATATAAGAAGCAAGATTAGGTTTACCATACAAGAACCAGTCATAGATATGTTAACAACTAATATCTAGCCACAAAGATCCATTATATTAATTACCATGGAAAATTGAAGTTGTATACATAAATAAGATCACCATAAGTCATGCATGCTCATAAGCCAACAACATAACACACCATAAGTCATACATACATATATATATATATGTATATGTATGTAATATATGTATATATATACATGTTGGATCAAACCAAGTATCACCATAAGTCAACATAACACTAACAAAACATATATGTAAACCATGCAAATCAATACATATATACATATACATACATACATATATATATATATGTATGTATGTATGTATGTATATGTATATATATACATATACATATGTTGGTTGGATATTTTGTCAAACCAAAATATGAGGTTCAACCACTACATGGGATTGAATCCCTCCTCAAAGAGGTGAATTTGCTGTTTATTGCTAATCTAAAATACGATAAATAATATATACAATATTCACACTAATCTAACCATTGGGGGTTGGGATGAAATCTGAAATCCACATTCACACAATTCAAGGATATTGCTTTCGTACGTGAAATAGGTTAGAAACTATTACAGTGAAAGAAGCACGGTAGAAAAGAAATGGGAGAAACGTATTTTCTTTCGAGTAAACACAGAGCACGAAATAATCATACGAGTTTTAGATCACAGATATAATGTCCGAGATAATTAGAAACACTGAGATTCTTATGCAAAGAATAGCTTTAAGATCATGAACATAAGAACAATATCTTAAATAAGATATATTTCACAACACAAAGTCTGCAAAACAATATCAACTTCTATTCTTCAAAATGATTGAAAGAAAACACAAAGTTTTTCTCCTTTCCAATAGCCTCTTAATGCTCCAAAAATTCTCGACCTTTTAGAATGCACAAGCATCCCTTTTTTATAACAAAAGAAGCTAGAGTTTAAACAGAACAGATCCTGAAAAGTAGCATGCTAACTAGAGTTTCAGCTTTGCATGATTCTCACGCAGGAGATCAAGTCGAAGTCTGAATTAAAAATATGATAAAATGGAAATAAAAGATGTGTCATTCTAAAAATAGAAATGACATGAGACGTTGGAGCTCAATCCGAGTCATCATCTTTTGATTCTTCTCCTTTCTCTTCCTCCAGCTGAGACTGTTTGTTCCGGAACTCCTGGAACTTCCGAATAATGCCTTGCATTTCGTTTTCCTCAGGTGCAGTGGAAAGATCATTCCACATTTCGCAGGTCTCATGGATATCACTGGCACCGCCGGGAAGCTTTTTCAACCTCTTGCTGAGCTTTCTTAAGGCCTCCAACGTATGCTCAATCCTCACAAACTGACCAATGACTTCAAGGTCGAATCCATCTACAGGTTCATGCTGAATAATCTCTTGAACTTGTTTGAAGAGATCATCTGCTGATAGGGCACTTGATTTCCCAACCGACATCTTTGGACAAATCTTTAGCAATTCTTCCTCCAGATCACTTTTCCCATCGATCAATTTATCCCTTGATTCTCTCAACTTGCTGCAGGCTTCGTTGAGAATCTTTACTCTGAACTTGATGCCCTTGATCAGCTGAAAGTGTTTATCTGTATGTGGAAGAATTGCTTCTTCTACCAAGAGATGTGCTGGTATTTGCTTCAGCACTTGGAGAGCCTCACAAGTCAAATCAAGCTGTCCAAGTTCTTCAGTGAATTCCTCATCCATCTTCTCTCCTTCCTTCTGAATTTCTGCCAAGGACTGATGAACTTTCACCACGTCTTGAATTACTTCCTTCCCTCGTTGGAGCAACTTTTGGATCCACTCATCAACCACCCTTCCTTTTCTGGTAATCTTCTCAATCGTAGGCACCGATGAGAAATCGAATCCGGCAGAAGCAGAAGCAGATGGTATGGATTCCAGGGGTGTTGAGAGTTTAATCAAAACCTCTGTCAACTGCTCCACTTTTTCCTTAAACTCATCTCTGCTGACCTTTGTTTCTTTCAACTTTTGGCACAGCACGTCTATGGAAGCCCGTGCATCTTGTTGCGCTCCTTCTGTTGTTACTTTCCCTAGAGCCACCTTGGTGATCTGATAATCAGCAGTTGTTACATCATCCCTAGTTTTGTCAGCTGAGGGAGTGGCGATCTCTGCGAACTTATCTCCTGAAGCATCTACCAAAACTCTTGAAACTGTTTTGGGTTTCTTGGCTGATCTCGCAGTAGAAGCCTTGAGTGAGCTGAAATCAAAGGCTGGTAGGGGTACAATCACTTTCCTCTTCCTCGGAGTTTGTTCGAGTAGCCATGGTGGTGTATCAGAGGAAACTGCCAATGTTGTAGTAGCTGGTATTCTACTCTCAAGGGGAGCAGATTCTACTATTGGAGGGGGAACAGCAGTCAACGTGGTAGTAGGTGCAATGAATAAAGGCACAGGTTGTGGGGGAGTGTTGGTGATCACTTGGGTTCCAGTAGAAAGGGGTGAGAGCCCAGCGAAAATATTGGCCATGCTTGAAGAAGTGGATGGGGAATGAGGAGGCTGAAGTGGTTGTTGAGGGGGAGGCACAGATTCAGTCTCCAAAGCCTTGACTGCCAGAGATAAGGTCTCTTCAGTTGAGCAATCAGCAAATGGTGAAGTCAAGGGCTGACTTCCTCCTTCTTCCAAATTAATTTCTCCTATTTCTGGTGGTGTTGGTGATTCTGGCACATCCACCGTTTGAGTTGGAGAGACAATTGAAGAGATTTGTCTTTCTTTCCTCTTCTTGGGAATCTTGATTTTTATAGACCCCCCAGTATATTCCTTGTCCTTCTTCTTTTTGGAGGGCCCCACCTCAGGAGCAGCCAATTTTGGAAACTTGTCATCTTTAAAATTCATGCCCCAAGAAGAGAGCCATTTCTTTGTACGAGCCAGAATTAGGGCTGACCTATCGGTGATAGAGGATTTTTCGCTAGCCGACCAATCAATAGGCGGAAAAACGTATCGATCTTCATTAAGCCCATCATAGGACATATCTAACACACTTTCATTGTCCCTTATACCATCTGGCAAATCAGAAATCTCTAGCGTCTGAATCTCATCAATAGTTAATCTGCTATGATCTTTTCTGCGAACCGCAACTTCGTTACGCAGATCCACCCAGATATCCTCAATGTCGGGCCTGTGCAGATGTAGGGCTCCATAAGTTCTTAGTACTCCTCGGATGTCAAAACCATCCCGAGACTTCATATGCTTCTTTAACTTCTCCTGGAGTTCACATTCGACATTTTTAGCTTTTGCCGCTGTTGAGCAAGTATATCTCCCAATAGAAATTGGGAAGGATACAGCTGCCTTATGCTTGCTCTGTTGGAACTTGTGGAAATCCAATAACTGTCTGACCAATTCTATTAGTATCAATCTATCGCCGGGATAACGAGGCAGACGAAAAGGTTCTCCGGAATACATGACCGTTCGAAGGTAGGTAAACTTCTTGAACTGTAAGAAGATACATCCCCACTTAGATACTTCAGCCCATGCCTCGTCCGAGACCCTTGTCTTTCTCAGCCCTGGATTGAGCTGGCAGATGTTTTCATAGAAAAAGGCGTCATTTACCCTCCTAAAGTGATCCTTGGACCCCTTCTTCGTTATTTGAGGATAATACTTATAGACTGGATTTGTGGTTCTACTTCCTTTAGTCTCCAACCCTGGATAACTCCTCATCCCAGCTGCTGCATAGGCCACATATGAGAACATATAAAACTTTCCGGTTGACAGGACCGTCATCATCTGGGAATCAATTTCATCACTGATCAGGGTTCCCCAGTCAATCCCTTGCTTATTCTCCCTAATGGTGACCATAAATTGGTACATCCATCCATGAAATAAATTTGATTCTGGCAAGCCAAACACCCGGCTCAGTAGGGTGATAATATCGTTGATTTCTTGGATGAAATCCGATCTAGGGATAGTTCTTGGAAATCTAGATATTACTGGTTTTGCCTTAACCAAGAACTTCTTATTAACATCCTTAATGCAATTCTCCTGGTTACTGTCCCAGGCCTTCTGAGCCAATTTCATATCTAGGGCTCCATACTCTTCAAAATTTGGTAGTTTCAGGAGATCATCCAAATAAGCCCCATCTAGTTTGATAACTACTTCACCAGCCTGATTCCTTACGGACCGAGAAGCCGAGTCGTAGCTGGATGCACACGCCAAAACAAACTCTGGACATTGGGCAGACATGGGGAAGCCTGCTGCAAGAGGCAAGCCACTATTTGCTAAAGCCACCATCCATGGGGTCTGAGAAGAACTCTTCACCCTGTTCCAAAATCGTCCATATCTATGTTGCCCATCTCAGTATCCCTGATATCATAATTACAGTCGATATATGACGGGGATTCTGGTTTCTTAAATTTGTATTTCATCTTGCTAGATTTTCCGGCCTTCTCCTGTGATGAACCAGGATCCGACATGAAGAATATTGGAAAGAGAAAAGCTCGGAACTCCGGAGATGCTGTGCACACTGAAAAACCTGATTGACGGAAGGCGTCGGAAGAAGCGAAGAACCCGACACGCAGAAGAAGATATCGGAAAACTTTGAAAACCCGACACGTCTGATATGTCGGAGTCTTGGCGAAACCCGACACTTGCTTTCAATGGCGGAAACAGGGGAAAACCCGGCACTTGCTGTTTAATGACGGAACTCAAGAAAACCGGCGTCCTTGTGGATGGCGGAACTTAGGAGATGCCGGCCCGACACCCACTATTGAGGTCGGAATGTTGAAAACCCCCATCTGCGAGCTTCCTTTTGTATTTCGGACTTTTGAATCTGCAATACAAACTTCAAAATCCAGGAAACAAAAGCAGAGCCTTTCCTTTGAATTTCTACATACATGCTTCCTTTCTTTTTTTGTTATTCATATTCCATACATTATGCAAGTAATTGGAATTTGGAAGGAACAACACCAATTGATAATCTCAAAAAGAAAATAAACCCTAAAAACCCAAAACCCCTTTCCAAAACAATACAGAACGAAGAAGGAAGAAAAACCCTCAACAACTGGCAAGAAATTGGAAAGAAAATATATGCAGTCGATCCAGAGAAATCAAGAATAAAGAAGGAACGAAGAATACCTTCGATTCGAGACAAGTAAAATCGAAAACGATCGATCCAGTCTGGTAACGCGAGTTTGCGGGTTTTGGGAGAGGAAGAGCATGCGAAAAATCCACGAATTAAAAATATGAACGGTAAAAATGACGTGGATTTTGGCGTATTTATAAGAAAATCAGTAATAAATACACTTCAGCTCGGCACGTGCCAGCTCACCAACCATTCGGCATGGATGCCACGTCAGCGTGTTGGAGGAGTCCAAAAACCCGACACGAGGAGATTTAGTATATTTCGGGTTTCAGGCTTCGGGAAACATGGAGCACGAAACATGTTTTGGAACATGAATGTTCCGATGCATGAACTTCCGAAAACCCGATTACTAAGGAATGAGCGGACTTCGGGAATCGGAGAACGTGGCGCATAAAACATGTTTTAGAACATGGATGTTCCGATGCGTTGAATTCCCGAAAACCCGATTTCAAAGGATTTTTTTAACAATAGGCGGGTTTCGGGTTTCGGAGGTCATAAGACATAAAGCATGTTAAAACTTATGTCAAGCTGTTAGTAACACCCGAAAACCCGATTTGCTCTAAAAGAGATCATAATGCAAAATCACTTCAAAAATTTTGTAGGGGTTATCCGATCGTTTCGTCGTGAACTCAAAACGGGGATAACAGCTGGCTCCAGTTGGGGACTTTCTTTGCAATACCAAAGGAAGAGAACTCAGAATTTCTGGTCTCGTGGACCAGGGCCTTATCCATTGGGCTACGGAGTCAAGGAGAAAACCAAAACAAAACAAAACGAAGAAAGACAGAAAACCAAAAGCAAACACACAACAAAAGCAAAATATGTACAATGCAAGAGAGCATCTTGCATTAATGGTGGAACAGCTTTAGATGTTGCCCACTGAAAGGCAAAGGAAGTAACCCTCCATCTAGATATGATAGAAGGAAACTATTTTCACCATTCAACTCGTGGATCTTGAAAGGTCCTTTCCATAAAGAATCAAACTTTCCATGCATTCCTTTTTGTTCTCTTCTTTTATCCCAAAGCAACACCAGGTCTCCAATTTGGAAGTCACGTTGCTTTGATTTTTTATCAAAAATCTTCTTCACCCTGCTCTGATGATCTGCTATACGATCAACCACCTTAATTCGCTCTTCTTCTAGCTTGGTTAGGTACATAACCCTCTTTTCGATTGAATTCTGAAAAGCTACGTCTTCAACCGCTTTCGCTAATTGCAAGGCCGGCAATTCTACTGAGATAGGGATTTCAGCATCAATCCCGTATAGCAATTGAAAAGGGGACATCCCTATGGCTCGCTTTGGAGTGATCCGGTCAGCCCACAACGCATCATATAATGCTTTGTGCCATGTCCTCGATTTTCGTCCACTAGTTTCGATTATAGTAACTTGATTCTTGTTCTTTGGATTGACTTGCCCATTTCACAGGGATAATAGTAGGACGAATGAGCCAAAGTAATGCCGAATCCGTAGCAAAACTCGGTTAGTTCGTGTGATGAGAAATTGGAAGCATTATCCGCTATGATCTTATGAGGAATACCGAATCGACGATTATGTTTTCTTTTAAGGAACTTTGCAAGCGACTTGAAGTTGCTTGCTTGATTGGCACGGCCTCTACCCACTTGGTAAAATAATCTGTAGCAGTTAGCACATAGTTGTGTCCAGCACTGGAAGCAGGATTCAATGTTCGATAAAATCAATCCCCCATTGGCGAAAAGGTTCTTGATCACCACAGCTTCAGAGGAAGAGCTGCTAACTTGGGACGACCAACAAAATGCTGACAAGCTTCACATTTAGACACCCATTCTGCTGAGTCCCGGAAAAGAGTAGGCCAATAATACCTAGCCCGTAAGATCTTATACGCTGTTACAGAAGACGAAAAGTGTCCTCCGCATGCTAGGCTATGAAAGGATTCTAATAACTTTTCCTGTTGCGATTTATCAACACAACGCAGAAGACACCATCGATACCTTTCTTGTATATTGCATTATTCCACAAAAGGTATCTAGCAGATCTCAGCTTGACGGTCCTTTTCTCCTTTTGATTTAAATGCGGAGGGCATTCACCATAAGTTAGGAAGAAAGCAATGTCCGCGTACCATTCATCGGTCGTACTTACAAAAAGCACCATAGGCAGCTCTGAGGAAGTGTCTTGAATCTCTTCATACTCTGCTTCAGCATGATTCTCTGCAATCAATTGACACAGGCCTCTTCCTCGTACCAACTTGGTAGGTTTAATGTCCAAGTCATACTCCTGAACCTTAGCAATCCAAGTACCTCTTTGGCTTCCCAGCTCTTGTTGAGTTAGAATGGATTTAACAGCAGTATCAGGAACGAGAACACGAGTATGAGAATTCAGTACATAGTACCTGAAGTGTTTTACTGCTCTTACCACTGCGTAAGCATGTTTTTCAATCTGCGACATCTTCAATTCATGCTCTTTCAACGGACAGCTCATGAATGCGATAGGAGCTTCAATGCCTTCTCCATTTTCCTGCATCAGGATCGCTGACACTGTGTGGGCTGAAGCATAGCTATACATGATGAAATCTTTCTTAAAGTCTGGACATACTAGGGTCGGAGCGCAAGCAACTGCCTTTTTGATTTCTTCAAATGAAAGTTTCCCTTCTGCACTCCATCTGAATGGGACTTTGCCTTTCATCATTCCAAGAATATCCTTGGTTTTGTCAGCGAAGTCAGGTACAAATCTTCTCAAGAAATTAACTTTTCCGAAGAAAGAATGAACTCCGGTTTTACTTGTTGGTAAAGTAAGACTCTGAATGGCCTTTACCCTCTCTGGGTCAATTTTAGTTCCTTCTCTGGTCACAATATGACCCAGCAGCTTTCCTTCTGTAACCCCGAACATAGACTTCTTAGGATTCAACGAAATTCCGTGACGCCTGCATCTCTGAAGTACCTGTTCTAAATGATCATAATGATCACTCCGTTTTTTAGAAAAGACAGTCAAGTCATCCAAATACACGACTATGACCTTACCCATCAGATCTCTGAATGCTAGGTCCATAGCTCTCTGAAAAGTAGCTCCTGCGTTGATCAAGCCGAATGGCATCCTCCTATATGCAAAGGTACCCCAGGGGGTTGTAAAAGTTGTTTTGTGTTGATCTTCTGTGGTTACCTCGACTTGATTATATCCCGAAAACCCGTCGAGCATGGATAACATTTCTGATCCAGTAACAGTTTGCAATACCTGATCCATGATCGGCAAGGGATAATTATCCTTCAGCGAGGACTGATTCAAGTTCCGAAAGTCAACACAAATCCGGATCTCGCCATTCTTCTTCCCGGCAGAACGATCTTTGCAATCCAAGTGGAATGATGGATTGGGAAAATAATTCTAGCATCCAACATCTTCGAATTTCGAGGATGGTCCTCAAATCTTCGGATTATAATGTCTTTGCTTTTATGCATACGGCTTCACATCTAGCTTTGAGGAATACTATGTCTTTGAACATCCTTAGGCTTGAAAGATTTCAAATCTGCATAAGACCAAGCCAACACATCGATATATTTCTTCAAAAGCAAAGTGAATCTTACCTTCTCTTGGAGAACAACATTTACCGATATTCACCATCCGAGGTTGATCAGATGAACCTATATTGATTTGATCTACTTGAGGAAGAAACTCCTTCAACCTGCCTTTTGTTTTGGATAAAGCGATCATGTTTATCAAACAGACCCTCCAAAGAAACCAAACCTTTGGGTATCTTATTGCCTTTCAGCTGAATATATTCACCATCAACTTCCTGATATGGATCTGAAATAGTTTCACGAAAGGCTGATTCTGAACCTTCAAAATACAATTCACTGAAATTGTCAGCCTTTTCTAGAAAAGCCAACACCTGTCGATCATCATTGAATACCTGCCAGTGAGTTGCGTTATCTGGGATACTAGGGCGATATACAATCTCAATAGAGTATGTGTCTTGCTTGAATTGAGGATGAGGAAGAAGAAGAGATGCAGATACGGCCAAAGAATCAGCCTTGTCATTGTAATCTCTTAAAACTGCCTTAATAGAAAATGCATCAAAGCATTCTATACTATCCCACACTTTATTTCGGTAATGTCTCAACCGATCATTTTTCACCTGATATATACCCCTGACCTGATTAACAATCAGCTCCGCATCTCCTTGAACCTTGAGATTTCTGATTCCCTTTCGTCTGGCCAATTCTAATCCTAATAACAGGGCTTCGTATTCGGCCGTGTTGTTAGTATTATCAAATTGCAACTTATAAGCTGATGGGAAAATCTCGGAGCTAGGAGATATGAGAACAACACCAGCGCCTGATCCAGAAGTTGAGCAGCTACCATCAAATTCAAGTGTCCAAATTGCATTGGGATCGTCCTCTTTCACATCTACAATAGGTATCTCTGAAGCCATGAAATAATTCCCAAAGCTAGCATCTTCGAAAAGGATCTGAGCTTTCGGATCATCTGATTTGGTCACCAAATACTTTGCCTGCGGTTCAGGATGAAGAACCTGTTGAACCCCTTTGACTGGGATCTTAGCTTTGGTCCAATCCATACTAATCTCTCCTCCGACATCTTTACAAAATCCTCTACCCAAGAGAATACCATAAGCTGCAGGAATGTCTGCAACCAGAATAGTCATTTTCACTCTCTTCTCAGGAAAAGCAACAAATGCAAACTGTGCGTCCTTAATTTGACCAATCAGAGGGACTTGTTTAGTTTCCATGGAATAACACCGTCCATATGATTTAGTCAAAGTAAGCCCAAGGGCATGAGCCACTTTTGCGGGCATAACATTATCAGAGGCCCCTGAGTCAATGATACAATTGCTGAGTTTAAACCCATTTATAAGTAGAGACAAATAAAATGGTTCAATCTTTCCCGAGGAAGAAACAGAGGTCAGATTATTCTGAGGTGTAAGTTGAACAGGATTTGGAAGGAGACCTTTTGACGATGATGGAACGGCCGCTTTACTTCTGATAAACTTGGCCAGCTTTTCAAATTGTTCGGGATTCGACTGAAGGTATTCTGCTTCCGACATTTGAATTTTTGTTCTCTTCGCATGATCAATAATGTCGAAAGCAGTGTAAGAAGGAATGATAGTAGGCTCAGTTCTAATTACATGAGCTTGTGGTGGGGTACTGGCCTTAGGAGAAGGAGAATAAGGAACAGCTGTCTTTTTAGTAACCTCTCTTTCAGTTTGCGCCGAAATAGGGGTACCCCTTTTGACTATGGATACAGGAGGTTCCTTATTCTTCTCCTTAGTATTTTCCAGAGGCTTTCTGGGAACCTGAGATTGGGACCGAGTGAAAACAGCAAATGATTGACCATCTGGCTCACATTCATCTTCATCATATTCCAAATAACCAATGCTGGAGTCGCCAGCTGACTCATCATAAGACTCATCAGCATATCCTGAAGCTTCGAAATCCTCAGGGGAATCTTGTTCTTCTGGTTCATCATCTTCTTCAATTATTTCCACTGCTGCATTGACGGGCGGAGCTTCAATTGCTAATCTCGGTTGAGCAGGAGCTAACCGTGGCCTATCTCTGGCAGGTACACCATTGTTATTAAAATTCCGCCTAGGGATATCCCGGTACGGAACATTGCTCACCTGCTGAGACACTTGCTTCTTTAAAGCAATCAAATCATTAGCCATTTTTTGAAACATAGGGTCAGTATTACCTTGAGAAGAACCTTGATTTTTGAGTTTGGGTATATCTTTCTTGATCCTTCCAGCTAGGATGAGATCATCCTCTATTTCAGATGGCCGTTGGTGAGCGAGCGGATCTGGGATAACCGACCTTCGTAATAAAAAGCTTATATCAGGAGGTTGAGCATTGATGAAAAAGCACTTTTGATTTTCTAGAGTTAGTACAATGACTATAAGCTGGAATTTTCGGATCAGCTTATTGAACTTAGCCACGAATTCCGCATAGGTTCATGCGATTCCTTCTTCATATGAGTAAGCTGAGCTAACAACGCATGAGAATCTTCGGCTGGTTTGAAACGTGCCTCAAACTTGGTCCGCATGGTAGCCCAATCTGGAATGCATGCATTCGGGAGGTGATAAAACCATTTAGCATTTTGCTACTCCTGAATGTTTTGAAGAGTCGAACAGAGACATCTTCGTGGGCTACTCCGAGGACACCGCATGCAACAAAGAAAGACGCAATATGCTCATCGGGATGCTGCTTCCCATCCCCATTGAACTTGGGAATGTTCTTACGTGATCCACGTGGTAACTCATGCAATGGAGGAGTCAAAGTAAGAGGACCAATGACTGCACCCCAAGGCACAGGTTGAACCGCCATCCTTCTGAAAAGATTGCGTACAGGGATCCGGGTATCAGACAAGAGTAGTGCACGACAAGTTGCAGATGTTTCCCGTTCTTCAGGGATCCGATTTCTCCGAACAGGTGAAGAACTTCTGGCTCGGTTAGAGACAACGCTGTTGGGAGAAAGGCTGAAATTGTGCTGTTGCAGCAACTCAAAAAGTGGATCAATTTCACCTTGAGCTCGGCGGGACCGAGTGAAGATCCTCCTGGCCAGCTTGAACTGAAAGGAGATCTTATTAAAAATAAGGCAAATATGGAGTCGCCAGACACCGAGAGGATAAGCTTTGTACTATTGATCCGTATTTCCCCAGCGGAGTCGCCAAAAACTGTTGGTTGGATATTTTGTCAAACCAAAATATGAGGTTCAACCACAGTACATGGGATTGAATCCCTCCTCAAAGACAGGTGAGGCTGCCTGTTTATTGCTAATCTAAAACACAGTAAATAATATATACAATATTCACACTAATCTAACCATTGGGGGTTGGGATGAAATCCCGAAATCCACATTCACACGATTCAAGGATATTGCTTTCGTACGTGAAATAGGTTAGAAACTATTACAGTGAAAGAAGCACGGTAGAAAAGAAATGGGAGAAACGTATTTTCTTTCGAGTAAACACAGAGCACGAAATAATCATACGAGTTTTAGATCACAGATATAATGTCCGAGATAATTAGAAACACTGAGATTCTATGCAAAGAATAGCTTTAAGATCATGAACATAAGAACAATATCTTAAATAAGATATATTTCACAACACAAAGTCTGCAAAACAATATCAACTTCTATTCTTCAAAATGATTGAAAGAAAACACAAAGTTTTTCTCCTTTCCAATAGCCTCTTAATGCTTCAAAAATTCTCGACCCTTTAGAATGCACAAGCATCCCTTTTTATAACAAAAGAAGCTAGAGTTTAAACAGAACAGATCCTGAAAAGTAGCATGCTAACTAGAGTTTCAGCTTTGCATGATTCTCACGCAGGAGATCAAGTCGAAGTCTGAATTAAAAATATGATAAAATGGAAATAAAAGATGTGTCATTCTAAAAATAGAAATGACATGAGACGCTGGAGCTCAATCCGAGTCATCATCTTTTGATTCTTCTCCTTTCTCTTCCTCCAGCTGAGACTGTTTGTTCCGGAACTCCTGGAACTTCCGAATAATGCCTTGCATTTCGTTTTCCTCAGGTGCAGTGGAAAGATCATTCCACATTTCGCAGGTCTCATGGATATCACTGGCACTGCCGGGAAGCTTTTTCAACCTCTTGCTGAGCTTTCTTAAGGCCTCCAACGTATGCTCAATCCTTACAAACTGACCAATGACTTCAAGGTCGAATCCATCTACAGGTTCATGCTGAATAATCTCTTGAACTTGTTTGAAGAGATCATCTGCTGATAGGGCACTTGATTTCCCAACCGACATCTTTGGACAAATCTTTAGCAATTCTTCCTCCAGATCACTTTTCCCATCGATCAATTTATCCCTTGATTCTCTCAACTTGCTGCAGGCTTCGTTGAGAATCTTTACTCTGAACTTGATGCCCTTGATCAGCTGAAAGTGTTTATCTGTATGTGGAAGAATTGCTTCTTCTACCAAGAGATGTGCTGGTATTTGCTTCAGCACTTGGAGAGCCTCACAAGTCAAATCAAGCTGTCCAAGTTCTTCAGTGAATTCCTCATCCATCTTCTCTCCTTCCTTCTGAATTTCTGCCAAGGACTGATGAACTTTCACCACGTCTTGAATTACTTCCTTCCCTCGTTGGAGCAACTTTTGGATCCACTCATCAACCACCCTTCCTTTTCTGGTAATCTTCTCAATCGTAGGCACCGATGAGAAATCGAATCCGGCAGAAGCAGAAGCAGATGGTATGGATTCCAGGGGTGTTGAGAGTTTAATCAAAACCTCTGTCAACTGCTCCACTTTTTCCTTAAACTCATCTCTGCTGACCTTTGTTTCTTTCAACTTTTGGCACAGCACGTCTATGGAAGCCCGTGCATCTTGTTGCGCTCCTTCTGTTGTTACTTTCCCTAGAGCCACCTTGGTGATCTGATAATCAGCAGCTGTTACATCATCCCTAGTTTTGTCAGCTGAGGGAGTGGCGATCTCTGCGAACTTATCTCCTGAAGCATCTACCAAAACTCTTGAAACTGTTTTGGGTTTCTTGGCTGATCTCGCAGTAGAAGCCTTGAGTGAGCTGAAATCAAAGGCTGGTAGGGGTACAATCACTTTCCTCTTCCTCGGAGTTTGTTCGAGTAGCCATGGTGGTGTATCAGAGGAAACTGCCAATGTTGTAGTAGCTGGTATTCTACTCTCAAGGGGAGCAGATTCTACTATTGGAGGGGGAACAGCAGTCAACGTGGTAGTAGGTGCAATGAATAAAGGCACAGGTTGTGGGGGAGTGTTGGTGATCACTTGGGTTCCAGTAGAAAGGGGTGAGAGCCCAGCGAAAATATTGGCCATGCTTGAAGAAGTGGATGGGGAATGAGGAGGCTGAAGTGGTTGTTGAGGGGGAGGCACAGATTCAGTCTCCAAAGCCTTGACTGCCAGAGATAAGGTCTCTTCAGTTGAGCAATCAGCAAATGGTGAAGTCAAGGGCTGACTTCCTCCTTCTTCCAAATTAATTTCTCCTATTTCTGGTGGTGTTGGTGATTCTGGCACATCCACCGTTTGAGTTGGAGAGACAATTGAAGAGATTTGTCTTTCTTTCCTCTTCTTGGGAATCTTGATTTTTATAGACCCCCCAGTATATTCCTTGTCCTTCTTCTTTTTGGAGGGCCCCGCCTCAGGAGCAGCCAATTTTGGAAACTTGTCATCTTTAAAATTCATGCCCCAAGAAGAGAGCCATTTCTTTGTACGAGCCAGAATTAGGGCTGACCTATCGGTGATAGAGGATTTTCGCTAAGTGGCGACCAATCAATAGGCTGGAAAACGTATCGATCTTCATTAAGCCCATCATAGGACATATCTAACACACTTTCATTGTCCCTTATACCATCTGGCAAATCAGAAATCTCTAGCGTCTGAATCTCATCAATAGTTAATCTGCTATGATCTTTTCGCGAACATGACTTCCGTTACTGCAGATCCACCCGGATATCCTCAATGTCGGGCTGTGCGGATGTAGGGCTCCATAAGTTCTTAGTACTCCTCGGATGTCAAAACCATCCGAGACTTCATATGCTTTTTTAACTTCTCCTGGAGTTCACATTCGACATTTTTAGCTTTTTTTGTTGAGATGAGTATATCTCCCAATAGAAATTGGGAAGGATACAGTGCCTTATGCTTGCTCTGTTGGAACTTGTGGAAATCCAATAAGCTGTCGACCAATTCTATTAGTATCAATCTATCGCCGGGATAACGAGAGACGAAAAGGTTCTCGGAATACATGACCGTTCGAAGGTAGGTAAACTTCTTGAACTGTAAGAAGATACATCCCCACTTAGATACTTCAGCCCATGCCTCGTCCGAGACCCTTGTCTTTCTCATTACTGATTGAGTGGCGAGATGTTTTCATAGAAAAAGGTGTCATTTACCCTCCTAAAGTGATCCTTGGACCCCTTCTTCGTTATTTGAGGATAATACTTATAGAATTTGGATTTGTGGTTCTACTTCCTTTAGTCTCCAGACCTGGATAACTCCTCATCCCAGCTGCTGCATAGGCCACATATGAGAACATATAAAACTTTCCGGTTGACAGGACCGTCATCATCTGGGAATCAATTTCATCACTGATCAGGGTTCCCCAGTCAATCCCTTGCTTATTCTCCTAATGGTGACCATAAATTGGTACATCCATCCATGAAATAAATTTGATTCTGGCAAGCCAAACACCCGGCTCAGTAGGGTGATAATATCGTTGATTTCTTGGATGAAATCCGATCTAGGGATAGTTCTTGGAAATCTAGATATTACTGGTTTTGCCTTAACCAAGAACTTCTTATTAACATCCTTAATGCAATTCTCCTGGTTACTGTCCCAGGCCTTCTGAGCCAATTTCATGTCTAGGGCTCCATACTCTTCAAAATTTGGTAGTTTCAGGAGATCATCCAAATAAGCCCCATCTAGTTTGATAACTACTTCACCAGCCTGATTCCTTACGGACCGAGAAGCCGAGTCGTAGCTGGATGCACACGCCAAAACAAGTTCTGGACATTGGGCAGACATGGGAATCCCATTTGCAAGAGGCAAGCCACTATTTGCTAAAGCCACCATCCATGGGGTTTGAGAAGAACTCTTCACCCTGTTCCAAAAATCGTCCATATCTATGTTGCCCATCTCAGTATCCCTGATATCATAATTACAGTCGATATATGACGGGGATTCTGGTTTCTTAAATTTGTATTTCATCTTGCTAGATTTTCCGGCCTTCTCCTGTGATGAACCAGGATCCGACATGAAGAATATTGGAAAGAGAAAAGCTCGGAACTCCGGAGATGCTGTGCACACTGAAAAACCTGATTGACGGAAGGCGTCGGAAGAAGCGAAGAACCCGACACGCAGAAGAAGATATCGGAAAACTTTGAAAACCCGACACGTCTGATATGTCGGAGTCTTGGCGAAACCCGACACTTGCTTTCAATGGCGGAAACAGGGGAAAACCCGGCACTTGCTTGTTAATGACGGAACCTGAAGAAAACCCGGCGTCCACTGTGGATGGCGGAACTTAGGAGGTGCCCGGCACCCACTGTTGAGGTCGGAATGTTGAAAAACCCCGTCACTGCGAGCTTCCTTTGTATTTCGGACTTTTGAATCTGCAATACAAACTTCAAAATCCGGGAAACCAAAAACAGAGCCTTTCCTTTGAATTTCTACATACACAGCTTCCTTTCTTTTTTTGTTATTCATATTCCATACATTATGCAAGTAATTGGAATTTGGAAGGAACAGCACCAATTGATAATCTCAAAAAGAAAATAAACCCTAAAAACCCAAAACCCCTTTCCAAAACAATACAGAACGAAGAAGGAAGAAAAACCCTCAACAACTGGCAAGAAATTGGAAAGAAAATATATGCAGTCGATCCAGAGAAATCAAGAATAAAGAAGGAACGAAGAATACCTTCGATTCGAGACAAGTAAAATCGAAAACGATCGATCCAGTCTGGTAACGCGAGTTTGCGGGTTTTGGGAGAGGAAGAGCATGCGAAAAATCCACGAATTAAAAATATGAACGGTAAAAATGACGTGGATTTTGGCGTATTTATAAGAAAATCAGTAATAAATACACTTCAGCTCGGCACGTGCCAGCTCACCAACCATTCGGCATGGATGCCACGTCAGCGTGTTGGAGGAGTCCAAAAACCCGACACGAGGAGATTTAGTGTATTTCGGGTTTCGGGCTTCGGAAAACATGGAGCACAAAACATGTTTTGGTACATGAATGTTCCGATGCATTGAACTTCCGAAAACCCGATTACTAAAGATTGAGCGGACTTCGGGAATCGGAGAACGTGGCGCATAAAACATGTTTTAGAACATGGATGTTCCGATGCGTTGAATTCCCGAAAACCCGATTTCAAAGGATTTTTCAATACAAGGCGGGTTTCGGGTTTCGGAGGTCATAAGACATAAAGCATGTCTAAAACTTATGTCAAGTATAGAAACACCGAAAACCCGATTTGCTCTAAAAGAGATCATAATGCAAAATTACTTCAAAATTTTGTAGGGGTTATCCGATCGTTTTGTCGTGAACTCAAAACGGGGATAACAACATATATGTATATATATGTATATATATACATATATATACATACATACACACACACATATATATATATACATACATATATATTATATATACATATATGTATATACATATATACATACATACACATATATACATACATACATACATACACATATATACATACATATGTACATACATATATATACACACACACATATGGGGGTGGGGACTTGCCCTTCACCGCCTATGCACCCTTAAAATTGCTACTGCACTTAATTACACACACACATATGGGGGTGGGGACCTTATAGCACACATATGCACCCTTAAATATGTTGCCTAAGAATAGCCATGTGCCACTACAAGATAATCAAAAAAGCATGTAAGATTTCCTAACAATAGATATTTTTAGTTCACTTCTAGTTTAGATCCTATTGTTAGCTTTAGAACTATGGATCTCACTTGGTCTTCCTTCGCATGAGATCTATCCCAAAATATAATTTACTTTAAAATGTAGTCTTTATGCTCTATTATTATCTCCAAAACCTTACTTGGCCGCCACTCAAAGTTTTCATCTCCCGGTTATATCAAAATGCGAGATAAGTCTTAAACATGTTTGGCATGGATGTGAACCCTCGCGCTACTGCCTATAATACTCCTACGCATGCATTCACGTTTAACTCATATACCTCAAAATCCTTCATGTCACCTGTGTTTGGCATATTTTAGGGGTCCAAAATTACCCCACACTAGTTGTATTGTCACCCTTGATAATTCTTCATTCATAGGTACAACACCCCGAGATGGAAAACAAAACTACAAAATGGAAACATTGTAAAATGAGCATCACACTAGATGGAGCTAAGGTGCTTGGAAGACCTCGGGAAATTCTGCATCTACTTCACTTACTAGCTTCTTCCACTCCTCCAACTTCTTCATGGATTTCTGGTGTAACTTCCATAATCCCGACAATTGGTCGAGTTATTTCATGTACCCTACTTTTAGCTCCTTCATCACCACCTCTATCTCTGTGTAAGTGCCATTAATATTATCCATGTGCTCCAAGTATAGATTTTTGCAACTCACCAATTTTTAGGTCAAGCTTTGCGTGCTTTACCTTAACCTTATATTTTTGTCTTTGTGGTATCCAATATTAGTCAGTGTGTGTGCACTCTATGTTATTTTTGGGGTATTTTCCTATATAGACTTCAAAGTTTATTCTCATCCACCAACCTTGCATCAATATATGTCTCAAAATTCATATAACTATTAAATCCAATATCTAATTTTGTATTCACTTCCTTGGTGGTGAGAAATTCCTTTGGCTTAGTGATCCCGACCTCCACTACAATTTTTTTATTCTTATTTTCTTTTGCAATTTCCTCCTTGTAGGCCCCGTGGGTTTGATGTTGACCAAGAGCATGCCAACTAGGTCTTCTAGGTATTCCATCTTGTCCCCATAGTTTTCCCTATCCTAGATCACTAATGAAGGAACTGTCCCAATATTTATTTTACTAGCATGCCAACCCTATCATATGACTCCTTAGTTACGCCCGCCCGATCGCCCGCAACCCCTTGTACATCACTCTATCTCTTTTTCTTTATCTTTCTTGTCATCCAAAAGGATGCATATCATAATGCTTGAGTCTAAATTCCTATTCACCACTTATGAATCCAATTTTTTCAAGGAATTTTATGCTTGCTCATCTGTCCAGTGGTTAGGATTGATGGCCTTATACTTTTTATGGGATTCTTTTGTAAAATGATCATTTCTATTACATGATCACCGAACTTGAACTCGGCTCTTTTGCATGGGAATGTAGATTCCAACTTAACATTTTCTTCATTCTGGACACCCCTCCTTAAGGGTCCAGAGCTTCCATGCATATAATTCATTCTTAACCAAAGTACTCTAGAAACATGCATGCAACACTTTTGTAGGATCATCTATAAAATCCATATGCGGTGACCTTGGAGTCCACCGCTTCCTTTATGCCTTCATCTTTGTTCTCTAATTCTTTAGGGTGGGGGTGATGGTCCATGTTCTAATTAATTTTTCTTCTTTGATCACAAAGGATTCACCCTTTTCCTTCTCGCCTAGCTCGACAGCTACTGTTGAGTGAATTTTATATCTGGATTCTACGTTACCTCATCGCAATCAATGCTTTACCTTTCTCGTGCACCTCAACCTCTACCTTCTCTTTCTCTTCGGCTCTTGTCTTAGCTTGTTCCTTAGATTATTGCTCAAGTTCTTCCTTGAATGCAACATAGTCCTCTTCTTCTTTATTCCCAACCTATATCTTTGTGTTAGAGACTTCCCGCACCTTAGGAGCTTCTCCTGTTGCTTCTCGGTGCCACATTTTTGTGAGGTTCCCATGCCATCACTAATACCTTTGCACGTGTAATAATTTCTCTTGTGAGAAGTATCCAATTTACCTTCACTTATTTCTTTGTCTTATTCATCTTACAGCTTCCATTTGAACACTCTTTATGGGAGGTATCAATGCTTCTCTAAGCTTAGGGAAAGTGGAATCCATGACTTCCACCTCAAATCACCCTCATTTTTAGGGCATAGCTATAAAAATACTCTATGGATAAATACCTTAATGGTCACATTGATATATAAGTGCAGATCTAAGAAATTGGGCTCCGATACTTCAAGGTATGCGGGATTGGAATCATACCTATAAGTGGCACAAAGAGTGTGTACATCGGGATCTACCTTATCTCGCATCATAATTCAATTTTTGTGCATCATTTAGCTTGTTGATGGAGCACTTCAGAAACTTTGTGGTGAATGTGAATGGGAGTTTGCACCATGTCTCCATCTCTCCATTCGCATGTTTGAATATTACAAGACTAAAGTGTTGCATTACTGCAAACTTCACTTGGTCCCCAACCACTTTGTAGAGAGTTCACACGAATGTGCATTCATTCTCAAAGGCCTCACACATTTTTTCATATCATCTATCAATGTGCGCCTTGTATGCATTTGAAATGTTGCCATCGCAAGTGAATCCTAAAAATTGCAAGACAGGCGATGGATTTACTAGTGGGTAAACCCACACATTCCCATCAGGTCCATCTAGGATTCCTAACTCCAAAATATGATCAAAAGATGGATAGAATACCATGTGATTTTTACTCCTTCATTTTGAAAATGTGCCTCCTCTATGATGCTATCTCGCAACATACTATGCTAGGTTGTAATGTGCCCTCTTTGAGATTATGTAAGCTAAGTACATAAACTTCTTGTTTACATCTGTTCAACGCTCTTACACACCCAAGTTATAGCTCACGAGTTAGGTAGTGACCTAAGTGCTTTGGATCATTCAAATCCACAATGGTCTATGCCCCTACTTCCTTCTACTTCCCTTCTAATAGTTTAGTTTCTTCAAATATAAGGATACATCCTCTCCCAGCATTGCTCAATCAATTAGCCTCATGGTGCATTTCTTCTAGAAAAGAAGTCTTTGTGTACCCAAACATCAGCTCAAAAAAATGTGTAAGTTTTATAATTTTAGTCTTCCTCATATTATTTTCATTAGGACCCACTTTGTGACTGTATTAGTGGAAATTATCAATGGATTAATAGTATTTGACTCTTCCTTTGTAGTATTTTGAAGGAGACCTTGAGAAAACATGGCCAATACAACATAACCTAACTCTCATGAGTTGTCACCTTAGAAAATGAAGATGTTCTCTAGACAAGGCCCAGGTCACTAAAGACAATGATAAAAATTGATTACATCTGCATATTTTGGTAAAGGATGGAAAAATTTAATGATCTTCTTTAGCATTTGTGGATATACAATGCAAGAAGGGATGGTTCATGTATGATATATCACTGAATATGAAATTTATGGTTGGGAAGTTAAGTAGGATAAAGTTGATTATACCAAATTCTTGAGAGCTTTAAACAAATGTTGACAAATCCACAAAGAAAAATGACAAATGGCTTCAAATAGTCAGGATGAACCTTCAACTAGAAAATTGTGCATCTATGAAAGCTCAAAGACACACGGCTTCACACATTCTTCAAGGATTTAACATAAGAACTCATGTTAAAGACTTAATTAAACCTTATAAGTCCCTGATATATCATGCTTATGATACACTCATAAACTGACAAACAATTGTATCACTGAAATGAAAGTAAAGTGAATTTAAATCACTTATTGCATCATGAAATGAAAGCTCTCTTCATAATGTAATTACAAATGCCACAATATTGTCATGAGGATGAGATCTTGTGTGATTTCAGAGGGATTCCTAATGTAAGATTGCAATAGGAACACAAGATAACTATTTGAAGATATCTCAAAATGATAGTAGACACAACATGGTTCATGATTAACACAAATTACTTAAGGTTTTTCAAATTGATCAACAAGGGAAAGTTTGTTTACAATCTCAAATTTTATCAATGGTTGTACATTTACAACCATCTTGACATGATCAATTTCAAAGATACATAAGAAATAATTGGTTTCTCAAATAAGTTCCTTTGGAAAATGGCTTTTCTAGCTTTCTCTCCTTCTCTTTTCTCTGAATAAATCTAGAAAAATTAACCCCCTTTTTTCGTGATTATTCTTTTTCCTTTTATATCATCTCCTTTACTTGTTAACCTTCAAAGTTATTTCCCCTAAAAGTATGAATATTCCCAAGAATATTCCCTTTTTAAAAATTGTTCTAGAACATGGCATTTAGAAAGGTTTTTCTTAAAGTTTCTAGGTGTACAAATCACAAGTATTTTCAATCAACTTCACTAGTGCTCAATGGGATATCAGGTAATCACTTCTAGTGGTTTATTTTAATCATTCTTTCCTAGTATTGATTAGATAATCATTTCAACAATCTCTAAACACCTCTCGGATAATATTGAAATGACATATATCCATACTCACTTTTCAATAATCTACCTTGGGTGCCACACACTCTGCTTCATGTCTCATTGGCTTAATTTCCACACATAGTTTCTATCGAATCACCTTGATTTACCATCTCTGCTCATTCCTAACCTTTTCCAAATCTTAAATTTCCTCTGTGTGAACTGAACAAAATCTCCTTCATTTCATGGGAAATATTGCATCAAATCAAAAACATATGTCTCCTTTTCATTATAAAACCTGGCTCAATTTCATTATCATCATGCCTTTCCCTTCTTGTTTTAAGTATAAGAAATTTCAAAGAAAATGGCAAAGGTACTTGTAGCTCATAGCCTGAAGGATATTTCTTTAGAGGACTTAAATCAGATTTTCAATTTAAGCGGTCCTGATGAAGCTTTTTGGGGCTCTGTTTGATATAGAATGTGTGGGTGACACCAGAGGGCCCTTAACATACTGGAAAGTTTGGTTAGCACTTCTTACAAGGCTAATCAGGATCAATCATGTGTTTGCAGCCTTCCAGGTTATGTATTTCCATATTTTTAGATGGGAGCACATGAAAATCTCTGAAGATTTGAAAAAAATACTGGGTTGAGAGAAGACCTCAGGTCTCTGGGAAGACCAATTTTCAATGTCCCTTTTTATGTGATGAGGATTTTGTATCAAAAGAGATTCCTAAGGAATCATATGTGTTGTATGATAAATCCTCCATCATCGACATAGTGCCTATTATCTCCCACAAAATAGAAGAGTTAGAGAAAAGGATCAACTTCCTGGAGAAAAAGCAAGTAGAGACCATGCCTTCACAATCATTTTTCAGTACAGGGTCATCTTTGGGAAAAGGAAAGGTGAACCACAATCACAACCTCCAATCATTATCTCAGATGGAGAAGAGGACCAATCATTGTCTTCTCGCCATTCAAGGGAAGCCATTTCCTCCACTCGGGACAAAATAGGGGATATTTTCTATTTGGTCATCCACCCACTTAATGCATCATGCTCCTCAGGAAGAGCATGAATTTTTGGGCCCTCAACCAATTCCTTCCCGAAGGACAATCCACCTTTCACATGGAAATGGGAGGTTGGGTCAAGTTTGAGGCCTCACAATCAGCCCAGTCAACAACATGTAGTACTTCCCCTCCAACCACTTTAAGTGTCCCCTCTCAACCCACTCCCAACATGTCGAACCCTTCACAAAGGGAAAGGAAAGATGACATTCTTCACAGGAGGTTTGGATCTTTTAGATTGGGTTTCATCTCAACAAAATAAAGTTGAACTGGAGAAAATCATGAGTCATCCTAGAATGACTCTGGAGGTGTTGATGGATATGGGAATGTCTGGGACCTAAGGGTCAGTCATTTTCATTCAAACAACACAAGGCTCAAGTGAGTTTGTGTTGAGAAAAAAAAACTCTTGAACAAGCTCCCCTACTTAGGAGAAACTATGAAGTAGGGCTGAAGAATGCCTAGATGTTGTCTTCCTTTCATTATTTCTCTTTTTGCATGTATATATTTTTTTTTCATGGGAAGGGGCCCCTATAGAACCCCATTTTGTTCCTTATTCAAAGTGCAAGAAACATAGCAATATCAATCATTTACATGCTTATCCAAATGTATGTTAATTTCATCAAAGTAAATATGGCATTACTGCATTCTTCCATTTTTCAATTGAAATAAAGGAACAATAAAATTCAGAGAAACAATTACTTCCAATGTAATAGAAGTGTCATTTTAAAACATCAGTTTAAAAAGGATGAATATGAAAAGAGAATATAGTTCAAGGAACAATTGTCTAAGCATGTTCATCATCCTTTGCATCTTCTTCTTCTTAACTTCTACTTCTGGATCTTGTTCTTTTGGTAGCCTCACCACATATGCATCATATATTTTGAATAATTCATTAACCTCATCCTCATGGTCTGTATGATGCTGGAAAATCAATTCTTTCTAGATATTGCATCAATGCAATGGCCCATTTTTTTCTTGTATTCCAGTGGCCTTGCCTTCAACTCTGTAATTCTATTCTCTATCTTTCTCATGGTCTTAATGACTTCATAGGAGAAGTCATTCCTTAGAACATTATTTTCAAAAGATTCAAGTAAGAAATCAATCTTCATGTCCCCATAACTCTTCTTGAACTTATCAATAACCATATCCTCCAACTTTAAGTCAATAGCATCGAGAGTGTCATCAACCCAATTTCTTTTGATTTCAAGCTTTTCTTTGATTCCATTTAGGGTCTCAACTCTAATTTTTGACAACTCTTCAAGGGCATGTTGGCTTCCTTTAAATTCAGTTGGTACAATGTCCTCCTCCTCAACCAACTCATCACTGAGCTAGGTAATGTGGTCCAACTTGGGAAGAATACCTTCAAAGTAGAAAATCTCATTGTCACATTGTTCAATTATCTCATCAATTTCATTGATTCTATTTTTGAGATCTTCATACTTTGATCTGGCTTCGTAATTGCTTCTTTTCCCCTCTTGGTCAAATTCTCAATCCATGTGTCTACTTACTTGAACCTTCTTGACAACCTTGTTTATCTTATTCATTTCCTTCAAGGGGTGTTTATATAGGCACTTGCTTGTGTTTGACTAGTCTTCCCTGTCATTGTAAACAAGAACTCAAGGCCTTAACTTGCTCCTTTAGTTTGCCTTTTTGTCATTCCATCTTCATCAAACCTTTTTATAGAAGATCACTCACTACCTCAAACACTCCTTGCTTCAATTTTCCCTTGAAGGTTTTCCCAAAGGAATAATCTAAATGTTATAATCATCAGTTGTTATGTCTTTTCTTGTTTTACCCTCAAAAGGGGTTGTTATTTCCAAGGTCCTTGCTCTAGATGAATCAGTGTGGGTTTTTGTGATGGTCTAGCCCTTTTTGAGGCTCTTACTACCTTTGGAAAAGATAGAGTAGTAAGGTCAACAACTTGCATAGGGAGAACCTCTTTTTCTTCATTTGAAATCAACTCACTGATCCATCCCTTTTCTAAGCTTGTTATAGCTTTTGTTTCTTGTGATTCTTGCTGGAGTTTCTCAGGAACAACTACCATTTTTTGGATACTTCTTGTTCATTTTACACCAATGATTTTTATTTTCCTGATTACTTATTTTGATGGTCCCTATGCCAATCTCACCTTGTGCTACTGATTCTTTTGGATGCTCTTTTTCATGGTCTGGAACTTCAGATTGATCATTTTTTCCTTGAATTATATCAACATTCAGGGGAAACTTCCTTCCTTTCTTCTTCAGTTGAAGCCATAGTGGATTCAATTTCTTCTCCAACACTTTCTTGTACCAAAATTTGGGTTGTGGGCTCTTTCTCTCCCAAATCTGTTGAGTTGCAACCTTACCCTTTTCATGCTCTAATGATGTATCTTGGAAATGCCATGGTAGGTTGTTCCTCTGGAAACAACTCTACATTTCCCATTAAGGGCTGTAAATTCTTACCAGTAATGATTTCTTCATCAACAATTACATCTTGTGCTATTTTCAATCTTTCTTCAAAAATAGATTTTCCCTCTTGAGGAAGGTCATCAGTCTTGGTCACCTCAGCAGAAATGGATATAGCCTCTTCCACTAATAACTCAGTATTAGTATCCTTTTCAACAAACAACTCTGGTTTACCCAATTCCAAAAAGTCATTTGTCTGGGGAAAGTATTTTAGTTTGCCTGGGTCCTCTCTTCAGTAGTTGGTACATGAATATCTTTTTCCAATTCTTTTCTTGCTTGAATGCTACCCACTGGTGTCAATATTGGTTCATCTATAGATAAATTAAGTGCATCCAACATGGAAAATCCTTCACCAACATCAACATCAATTACATCAGTTTGGCACTTTGCAAATTCATGCATTGTTTTGACTGGAGGCACATTTATATCCTTGGCAAGAAAATTTTAGATATTTTCATACCTGGGGTAATAAATTGATTGTCTACTAGATTAACTACAAGTACTTCCTTGGGAAACTAGACTCTGAGTGCATTCCATTGTTTTTTCCATAAAAGACAGAGATGGGATCAGAGGATCTGATTGCTCACATGTGGCAGTGATGTATCATGTTGCTTTTGGAAAGTATCACTCCTTTTAGACTCTGGGGGATCAATTACCACATCCCGGTGCTTGAATTTGTAGGTGTATGGGAACCTACTCTTACCAAGATTGGATGGTGAATAACCTTGTGTTTTTTGTGTGTCCTCTCAAACCTTTTTAAATCTGGTGTTGCCCTTCTTTCATCCTTGTGTGGCTTAGACTGAATGTGGCCACTTGCAATGGCTCCACTCATCAACTTTTCAGCACTATGTTGCTTTGGTGAAACACTTGGATGGACCACATGTGATGCCAAACCTTTCCCTTTTCCTGAATTGGCACTACAAAAGTAATGGGGGCATTCTCCATAGATTTTAAAAGCATCTCTTTAGTCTTTTTCTTGAGAACTGACATAGAAGTGCTAGTTCCACTAGTGGTTGATGTCCACTCATCAATGAATTTAGGAGTAGGTCTTTTGGATGGAAATTGAGGGGCCTTTCCTCCTAGTGGGTCCATTCTATCTGTGTCCTCCCTTAGGGGTGGAATATCCTCACTCAGGTTTCCCAAACTTCTAAAATTGTTTAGGATTTTTATATTCTGGAGTGAAAGATCAATGTTCTTTTGGGTCAACCAGTTTATAGTCCTTCTCATTACATCAACTATTCTTAAATAAGGATCATCAGATTCTACCACATTCTAGTCTGGAGGAGATACAGGTTGATCCCCCACCTTTTGATCAATATAAAATCTTCTCATTGTGTGTGGATCATCCACAATCCCCTGGGATAACCACAATTTTGTAGTCTATTATCTGTGATAGAGTCATTCTGGAAAAATCCCTTAATCTGACTTCTTCCTCATCCTGTAGTTCATCAGTAATCCTCGAAATGGGGCTCATGCTCAAAGGTATTTGCAATGTTGTTAAACACCCATCTAATGTCATAATTAGGCCTTGCCTCAAACTTTTCCATATCAAATTTATGCATTTCCTCTTCAATCAATCTAGCCTTTATGATGGAAGGGCATGAATACCTTCCAATTTGAATAGGAAATTTGATATTTGTTTTATGCCTCCCAACAATTATTTTATGCACAGGTGTCAACTTGCCTTACTAGTTCCCATAAAATCAATTTATCATCTACATACCTAGGCAACTTATATGGCTTTCCCTCAAAACCACTAACTCTTATGTAAGTGAACCTTTTATATTGGATGAAGTAACATCCATATTCCAAAATTACTTGTCTAGCTTGTTCAGACATCCTATATTGTCCCCACTCTGGCTTGAAAAGAAAAATGATTGGGGAAAAGAAAGCATCATTAACTAACCTTACATTCCCACTCTAGTTGATCAATTATAGTTGGGGAAATATCTCATGCATTTGACATTGCTTAAAATCTGCACATGGTGACAAACCTGGGAAATGTTTTGTGCCCTACAACATTATAAATGAGATATGTCATCATATAAAATTCAAGGTCTGTAGTATCTCCCATCTCAATTTTTTTTTGCTGCTAGAGTGACCATGTGATCATGGAGTGCATCTGCAATAAAGGTGGCCCAAAAATGCTCCCTTTTCTCTCTAGAATAATCCATATGTATGTAGTCATCCATTCTTTGAATTCATTTGTTGTTTCTAAACTGCCATTCAACTTAGAAACACAATGACATCCTCAACCTCCTCTACAAAATGTTCCCTAACCAAACTTTTTAGGGATTCTAGCCATTGTCTTCTTTGTAATAAGCCATAGTTTGTATTTATCATCTTGACATAGTCCTTCTTCTTTGTTTCATAATCCTTCAGAGCCAACTTGATGCCGATGGTAATTGGGTTTGTGACTATAGGAAATTTTAACATTATTTTGATGGTCATTGGTGTTAGTGTTAGTACTACATCCCCACTCCCATCTAACACCTCCCTCTTTTCTGGATCATAATTCATAGCACAATGCCACACTAATTCAGGGAAATGAACAGAGGGTGGGATGACACCAGCTAGAGCAATACAACTTTCTTGAATTGCTTTTAAGGATTCATTCTGATGGGGAATTTTTAACCTGGAGGAAGTCATCTAGATCAAGCACCCATTAAGTCTGTGTCCATAATTTTATCTAGATCACTTGTGATTCCTAACACAAATGAGAATGAAGATGGCATAGTCTTCATTGTTCAAAAACCCTAACTTTCCTTTTAAACCAACCTTGCCACTAAAAGAGAAATACAGGAGTTTCAAAGCTCTTACTAGTCAATCCACAAGTTCCTGAACAATTTAAACCCAAATCAACAACTTCTTAAATCCTCAGTTCACAATTTGAGCTCCAACTAATGATGTGATAATTCTTCATGACAAATCACAAAGGCAAGCAACAAAAATCAAGCCAATTGGTAAATAAAGATGAAAGCATTCACAAGCTTTAAAATGTCCTTGATTTTCGTAGCAACATTAATGGTGGCATAAATAAATGCAATGCATCAAGACCATTCAATCCATCATTCACAATTTTAAAAATGAACCATCCACGTGGAATAAATTTTTCACTATCATGGGCTCAGGGGCACCTTTTGTAATTTTGTAGCATTAGAGACTTTACACACTTTTGGAAAACTTGACCCACCCATCCACCTTTTGGTTTTCAATACTAGCTCGACACGTGGTCACATTTGAGTGATAGCGGGGTTGTGGACCATTTTTTTTACAATTTTACCTCACTTCCTTTTCAAACCAAAAATGCTTGAGTTCCTCGATGACCCGCATCTCCGCCTTTTGCATTTAAGTAGCCACGTGTCTCTTTGCGGGTTTGGGAACTTTTACACTTTTACTCCTTTCTTCATAAATGTGTAAAGCTACAAATATGTACCACCTCCCACATCCACTCAATTGTGACACATGTACACTCCCTGACACCAATTGAGAAATTATTTATATTACCTTTTGACTGTGAATATTCGAGAGAACATTTATCGGGTGATGGGGCCGATTTCACACTTTGTGAATGTGAGAGAAAATTACAAGTTTACAAATTTGACCCACCACACCGCAATCAATTTGGAACTACCACGTATCAGTGGGCAATGGGAGAGAAGAAAATAAAAAGACAAGACCCAAAAGCAATTTACAACAAGCAATCCCTCAAACTCAGAACTTAAAACACAATGGATTTCTCCATAAGAAACCACCAGATAATGCACATTTAGACATGATCCTCGACTGAAAAAGAGGAAAGACTAGACCATACATAGAAAAACCCACAAAGTTGACTCACACCTCAATAAGGAAAGTAGAAAAAATATAGCAAACAATGATGGAAAATCTTAACCAAATAAGGGTGAGATTAATTTAAAAAAAAAGGTGATAACAACCAACCCCTCAAAAAACAAACCGAGAAACCCAAAACCAATGGTCACCAGGGACCGAGACAAACACATGGACAAAAAAAAACAAACAAAAAAAAATAGAAAAACTATACACTGTATAATAGTGTGTACCTCACTTTTGAGAGATCAATCAAGAAAGTGCTTCAAGTGCCTGCCATTAATAGGAAAACTCAAGTAGTTCTCCATCTAAATCCTTTAAGAAAAAGGTATGCTCACCAATTTTGATGTCAATGGAGTAAGGACCCATCCATAATGCATCAAACTTTCCATGTTTTCCCTTGTCCTCATGTCTACTATCCCATAGTAATACAAGATCTCCTACACTAAACACTCAAGGGGTCACCTTTTTATCAAATAGTTTTTTCAAATTTTCCTGAATTTCAAAGTGTCTCTGATGGGACTCTCTTCTTACTTCATCTAATTCAACAATTTGATTTATTCTTGCATCATATGGACTAACTTCTTGATCCTCAATTTTCGAATAAATTGGTAGGAAGATAGTTGCATATGTAGGGGAAGGAGGGCTTGAGTTCCATACACCAATTCAAAGGGGATTTTTCTAGTAGCTCTCTTAATAGTAATTCTATCATCCCATACAACAAACTTCAATTGTTCACCCCACCTTCGTTTATTTATCTCCAAAGTCCTCTGATTATTTTCAACAAATTCTTATTGCTTGATTCAGCTTTCCCATTACCTTGGGGATTGTAATTAGATGCATATGTGAGATTTATTCCATACTCTTACACATGGCTACTAAGGGCTTAGCTCAAAAGCTCATAGCATTATCAACAATTATTTTGGTAGGTACTCCAAATCTATAGATTATGTGATTTAAAACAAAATCCATAACAACCTAGTGAGTTTCCTTCTTAGTAGGAATTGCTTCAACCCATTTGGTGAAATAATTAGTAGCCACCAATATCCATCTGTGGCCTGCACTTGAAGGGTCTGATATTTCACCAACAAAATTCCATACCCCACTATTTAAAAGGAGCTTCAACTGATACTAGTTGTAAAGGGAGAGCTCTGAAGCTTTCAATCTTCTGAGAAGTGTTGGAAACTCTCACATATTCTAACTAATAGAGTTGTATCTTTAAAAGTGTGGGCCACCAATAACCAACTCTTAAAATCTTATGAGTAGTTACTCTTCCAACAAAAATTCCCCCACAAACTCCTCCATGAAACTCAGCAACTAGTTTAGGGGCTTCATCTTCAATAATGCATCTCAAGAGAATCCCTTTAAGATTCTTCCATGCCAGTCCATAATCAGTGATAATATATTTTGGGCAGCCAACCTAAGCACCCTCTTCTGATTTTTACTCAAATGTCCAGGACATTCCAAATTCTTAAGATAGAACATGATGTCCTTGTACCATGCTGAATTGATCAATCTTTCATGGACATTTATATCTTCTCCCTCAATTTCATTTATTTCCATTACCTACGTAGTTTTCCTCTACCATTAGCTTTTCCAACCCTAAACCCCTAACTAACTTGGTGGTTTGAATATCCATGTCATACTCTTGTAATTTGTTCACCCACCAACACCTTTTGCTTGAGATTTCCATTTCTGATAGAATATCCTTGACCATAGTATGAGGAACATAGGTTGTGATCTTGGAGCTCAAAATATATGGTCTGAAATTTTTTTTCTTTTACCAAAGAGAAAGCCTACTTTTCCATAATAGTATATTTCAATTCTACTCCTTGAAGTGCCTTACTAAAGAAATCAATTGGCCTTTCATTTCCTTCATCATCCTTTTGCAATAGTATAAAGGCAATAGTATTTTTAGAAGAAAAAGAAAACATTTGAAAAGCTTTCTTGTAATCAGGAGCTGCCAAAATAGGGGCATTCTTTAATGCTTCTTTAATCCCAAAAAAATCTTGGATAGCTTTTTCCTCCCATTTGATAACCTGATCCTTTTTTAGCATACTCGTAATGGGGATAGTCATTTCAGCAAAGTTAGAAATAAATATCTTGATGAAATTTATTTGTTTGAAAAGGATTGAATTCCCTTTTTGGTTTTGGGTATAGGGACTTTTCCAATAGCTTCCACTCATTAGGATCTATCATGACCCCTTCCTTAGATACGATGTGTCCCAACAACTTTTCCTTTTGAACCCCAAAGTGACATTTTTAGGATTCAGTGAAATACCATACTCTCTGCACCTTAACAACATTTTCTCTAGATGTTGCAAATGATCACTTCTCCTTCTTGAAAATATTATCACATCATCCTAGTACACAACAATGAAATCATTTATATATCTGAGAATGCTACATCCATAGCTCTTTGAAATGTTGCTCCAGCATTCATTAGACCAAATGGCATTCTTACATACACATAAGTACCCCATGGAGTGGTGAAAGTAGTTTTGATTCTTTCTAACTGCTTTACCACCACTTGATTATATCCTGAGAACCCATCCAAAGTAGACAATAATTCCGAGCCAAGTAACTAATTGCAACATGTTATCCATATTGGGAAGGGGATAATTATCTTTGATTGATGCTTTATTCAAGTTCCTAAAATCACACACAACCTTATATCTCCATTATTTTTTTGAATTGGCACTAGATTTTCCACCCATGAAGAATACCTTGTGGGTTGTATAATACCTCCATCCCTTAAATTTTTTAATTATTCTTGCATTTTGAGGGAGAGAAGTGGATTGATCGGTCTTTTCTTTTTTTCCTGAATGGCTTGGCATTAGCTTCCAGTGGTATTTCATGTTGGAAAAGGTCTTCCTATATGCCTTCAACTCTTGAATATGACCATGCCAAGTAGTCTGGTACTCTTTCAATAGTTGGACATATGATCCCTTTTCTTCTTTATTCAAGTTGCTACCTAACCATATTCTCCTAGGTTTGTTGTCCATCCCTAGGTTGTGTTCTTCCACATCTCTCGAAGCTGACATATGCCTACAAAAATGCGATCAACATTATCAAAGTTTGACTCAAGCACAACCAAACCTCTTGGAATGGTATTTTTCTTCAACTGAATAATATCTTTACCAAAAAGGTTTCTCTTCCCTCATTAATACAGACCATTGGCTCCCAATCCACATGTTGATTTGTGAATTCCCCTTTATTTTGTAAAAATATTTGAATTTGGGCATCATCTTCAAAAACTTTCCAATGCTTGACATTATCAAGGACAGATGGTCTTATCAAGCACCTCAATGTCATATTCACAATACGGAGACATTGTGTAATTTTCAAACCTAGACCCTAGTACTGCCAATCTATCTCAAACTGACATTTTATTTTCTCTCATGGTACACTATGTTGAAGGAGTCAAACATTTCAATGAAATCCCAAATTGCATGCTTATATTACTTCATTCTTTATTCTTTGTTGCATACAAATTTCTTAACTTTCTTAACACTAATTCTGAATCTCCTTTAACAATAATGTCTTTAATACCATATCTCCAAGAAATCCTTAAACCCAAAAGCAATGCTTCATACTCTATAATATTGTTAGTGCATTTGAACTGGAGTTTAAAAGAAAGTTGAACTCTTTCTTATATGGGGATATCAATACAATACCTACACCATTTCCAAAATTAGAACAAGCTCCATCAAACATCAAATTCCAAGGGAACCAAGTTTCTCAGGGAATTTACATTTATCGATTTCATGTTCCTTGAAATCTGCATAACCAACGAAATTGTCAACATCTACATTTGTATATAATACTTCATACGAAGCATTGTTTGGATCTTTGATCAGATGTAGCATCTTCTTTTCACCATATAAATTCACAAGATTTCCTTCCAATGGTATGGTTGCGTATGACATATCCATTTGCACACTTCCACCCACACTAGCAACCCATTTCCTTGATAAGAGCATGCCCCATTTGGCTGGGAAATCCACAATAACCACATTCATAGTTAAGGATTTTCTAGGGTAAGATGTTAGTTACACTATTAATCCCTTGACATATCCAATCACAGGAACTTCCTTGAATCCATAGTTGTGCATTTTCCAAAGGCTTTTGTTACTTTGATGTTCAATTTGTTCATCACCTCAAGAGGCATCACATTGCATGAAGCTCCCAAGTCAAACATACAATTATGCACCAACCTATCCTTGATGATCAAAGTGGTATAAAAAGGATCAACATCAAGTTGAGATTCCACAAGTGAAGTACCCAAGTATACTTTTGGTGATTCTCCCAATTCTTCTAGGGCTTGTGGTATCTCAAGCTCTGTAATGATAGGAGGAAGATCCACACCATTCACATTATTTCCTTGTGTTTTTATCTCTTCTTTGAATCCCAAATACTCAAATGCCCGCTTTCTATGCTCAAGAATTTTGAGCAATTCAATAATAGGTACAATGAATTTGATTTGAATCAAAATATGGGCTATATCACATGGAGCATATTTGGGTAAGGTGGTGTTGGATGGGAGATTTATGATTCCCTCTGGTGGTATAATAGTCTTTGTAACTTGGGCATGAGTTGGGGTATAAGTTTTATTTGGAGCAACAAGGCCTTTGCTGAGTGTATCCTTCTTAGGGGTTTCCCTGGGGATATTGGTGATAAATGGAGTTTTTTTGGCATGAGGACCTCCCCCTTGATAAATATGCTTCTTGTATTATGTTCCTTTTCTTGTGTAACCACTGCATTCATCAATAGTTTCCTATCTTCCTCAGAAGGTATTCCCCCATCATACTTCTTAATCATCAGGGGCCCTTCGAAGGAAATATTATTTACAATCCTTATAAAATGTTTCCCACCACAAACCAGAGAGAACAAAATATTACGTGTGGTGGCATCTCCTACATAATTTCCACCTACAATCCCACCATGATCTTCCTCCATAATAGTTTCACACTCATGCTCAAGAACACATCTATGTAAAAATTCATCTCAAATTAGTTTGTATAAGTATCCACTAATCAACATATAAGGCGTGACACATATGACAAGTTGTTTCTTCTCTAAACTCTTCATCCCGTTAGGCTCCACACCATTTGAAAAAGATAGCAATCTCTTCACGATTGAGAGGGCTCGTAGTTCAATCAAAAAATGTGTGCATCCGACATTATATCCTCAATGCTATGCACATCCTCACCTGAGTTAATCCTTAATAAATGATTTGGTCCAGAATTTCTCTTTCTGGCTTAACCACCATTATAGAGTCAAATTCTCGAAACAACAGAATCCAATGACATATGCACTCCCTATAAAAACAAGATTATTTACCAAGTAATTAAGTGTCATGTGATTTGTATAAAATATAAATTGAGTATCCATGAAGTACTTGTCTAAACTTATGCAATGCGTAGATCATGGACAAGGCCTCACACTCTATAGTTGTATAATTTAGTTCAACAATCTCTTCCCTAGTAATAGTTTTCTATATTTACCGCATGATCGGTGGAGTGCCCCTGTTGGATCCCCGATTGAAATGCCACCACGTAAACCCACATTTTGGAAGCTAAATTAGTTAACTAGAGGGACTTAGGTTCCCAGAGCATTGGAAAGAAATCCAAAAGTTTTTCCACCTGAAAAATTTTCTCACCAAAAGTGTTTGGCACCCAAGTGGGGCATTTATAGTCTGCACCCAAAATATGACCGTAAGGTCTAAAAAAACAAATTTCAAAGGAAAATCATTTGTAAAGGAGACTTCGTTAAGGAACAAACCCCTATCACATTCGTTTCCTGCATCGTGAAGAAATTTCCAAATTGGAGTGAAGTACCAATGAGTGACAAGTGATGCGAGAAGATGTCTTCCCAAAAAAGAAGATTTTTGATCATCCATGGTTACTGAGACTAGTGTTGACAAAGGAAAGAAGAAAGAACCTATCACCGATGAAGAGGAATGGATTCAAAGGAGACATAATATAAGGTGTGAAGTTTGAGAATATGTCAAATTCTTGCAAGAGATGAATGAGCAACTTGAAGCAGCCCATAGTGAGGAGGAAGAAGATGAGAGTTTTCTTATAGAGGAAGAACACAGAAGATAATTCATACCTTAGGGTTTTGATACCCAAAAGGTTATTAAATTCAGTGAATAAAATCCTATCCTTGAGCCTTCGATGAAGATAAAATCAACATTCAAGAAGATGAGAAAAGAAAGTTAGGTGTAACATCCTTTGAAGAATATTTTTTAATCTTGCACAACTCACTACAAAATTGAGAATGTTGTCCTTATTCCACCATTATCTAGATGAATTAATTACATTAGGTGATTGAAGAAATGAATATGTTGAAAATAGAATATGTGGAAAGACTTGAGAGAATAATAAAAGGAAATTATGACCCTAAAGTCTTTGATGAAATTTGGAGGTATGCTTTAGCTCTATAGAATAGATATGAACATCTTGAAGCTCCGCATCAAATGGAGGAAGAAGATGAGATGTGCCCTATGGAAGAAGACCCAGATTACTTTACCCATATTATGAGGCTTTCGTTCCCAAAAGATTCTTGGATGCTCTTGAAGAAGATCTTATCATGGAACCTTTTGATGAAAGCCAAAGAAACGTCATGGAGGAAGAAGTAGAAGAGACAAAGATAAAATCACCATTCAGAAATTCCATTTGGCTTGAGTCACAGCCCATGGGGGAATAATATATTCAACAAAGGAAGATCCTTGCTACATAATGGATGATCCAATGCTCTCTGAAGACTCCACTAATGATGAAGAATATGGCCAATTCAAAGTAAGTATGGATGATCTCTTTTCAAATTTTGATCTTTCAATTGATGATGAAATGGAGAGATGTGATGATGTACCATGAAGCAACCAAGAGGCCAAGAGAGACTAAAGGACCCTGTAAAAAAAAATGACTCTATCGGGTGTTTCCATGTCTTAAATCCATTTCAAGCTACATGTTGACTCAACTATGGGATAACAAGTTCGAGACAAGGAAATGCCGCAGAAAGACCGAGAGAGGAGAAGGGAAGAAATGGCGAAGATCCGAAGTCCTCGAGCTCAAAATGGTTCAGAAAAGGTCCAAAAAATGACTAAGTATGGAGGAGGCAGTGGAAGAGACCACATGTCCTAATGGCGCTTCTCCAAAGGTGAATCCAAAAGTGAGAGCCCAAGCGAGCACCAGAATGACGCGTGTCCCAGAGGAAAGTGGGGCATCGGGGAAAAGTTGATTCTTTTCCCCTTGTTATCACAAAAAGGGGTAAAAGTTACAAAATGGCCCAACTCCACCCAGGAAAAATTCAGCGTTAAAACCGAGTCAAAGCCAAGGCGGGGAGTCGGAGGGAAAGGTGAAAATTTGCCTTTTGTTCAAAGGGAAAAAGATAAATTGCGGACCCGCAAGCCGATTTTTTGTTCTAATCTGGCTACCACGTGTCCCAAACAAAAGGGGGACCCATTTTTCAAATTTTTCCCACCCATTTGTATGGATTTGATACAAACTTTGAAGGGGCATATCTTTCGACTCAAGGCTTGAAATATTGAAATGACACCATTGGGAAGATCTCGGCCTCACCTACGCCATGGAGGTTGAAACTTTAATTTTGAGGAGGTTAGGTAAAGGAAAATGGAGGAAAATCTTTGGGCCTTCAATGCAGGATCCATCTATCTCAACAACCAGATGATTGATTGTTTCCACCTTTTCCTCTTCTTTCAAGGTGCCAAATCAAGGATTCATGTAGTAAAGGTGGATTTGGGGGTAGATTTTATCAGAAGCATTAATAACAAGTAGTGGTTGAGTTTCAACCTGATTTTCCCGCTTCTCTCTCTCTTTCTTCTTTCAAGTTGAATCTATAAATATGGGGGCAAGGATTCATTGTAAAGGGTTGGACATTCTTTTTTTTTAGGCTCCCTTCTCCTCTTAAAGAAAGGGATTTGTGGGGTTCAGGCCTTCCATCAAAATTGCATTACGTTTCTACCTCTTGGCTACTTTGTAATGGACTGTATCAATCTACAGAGCAATAAAACACATGTGATCGATTTTAGATCCTTTCTTGCCTCTTTTGCTTTCATCTGGTCTTCTATTACATATTTGGCCATCTGTGCTTGTTTATTGTATGCATTTTGTTGGTTTGTGTCTATTAGAAAAATAAGTGTTCATCATTCCTTTGGTGCATCACCTAGTAGTTTAGTCATTTCTTATTTCTTATACTCCTTTTACCCCTGTCTCCTTGGCAAGTTTTAGACTAAGTATAGAGATAAACCCTCTGCAAGCTCCCATGCACACACTGAACAGAGGAATAAGGAACCAACCTTCAATCTGGAGAGCTTTTCCATTTTTGTAAGGTCCCATGCCTTGGGGAAAGTTCAATGTTATGCAATCACACCAAATGACTCTGCCTTAGAAAATAGACCATAGAACTCATTTGGGGGTGTTGTGATTTCACACTAATAGTTTTGGCATGCCTGGTGGGACTAAGAAGTCTCCATCTTATTACAAGTAGGGATTGATGTACACTTGTTGTGATTCTGGATTTTAAGAAGCCTTAAAATTGTACATCTGGTGACTCAAAAGAAACAAATCTACTTGGTTTCAATAGAGCCCAAGCTTGGGAGATTCATGAGAAAAACCCGGTCTAGAGAAAGGAAAGAAGGTATATTTGAATACTTGCATCTATCCCTAGGCAGAGAAAGGAGAGGAAGAAGAGTTCAGAGGTCTCCATCTCCACCAAGAAGAACCTTGTCAACACCTCCACCTGTAAGGCCTTTCTTTTTCTACAAGGGTTCTTAGGCCAATCAGAATGGCACAACCAAATCCATATGTCAACTTCACCGGTAGTAGTCCACTCACCTTGAATGCACAAAACCTAGTCCCGATTGTAGCATTAAAGAGCATCCCATATTTCACTGGGGAAAATCAAACTTCTCTGGTGACCATGTCCAAGATATTACAAATGTTTGTACAATCCATGAGATCCATGAGATGGACATTGCAGTCAAGTTGCTCACCTCTTCATTCAAAGGGAAAGCTTCACAATGGTTTAGGAGTCTTGAAGCAAGGCTCTATCTCCAGAACTGGAACCAGCTGTGCATGGCTCTTCACAATCAGTTTGGGGAAAAGGGTGATAACTTGTCTTTGTTGGAGAAACTAACAACAATCAAGAGAGCCCCAAACAAGTAGCTGACAGACTTCAACCTCAGATTCTAGCGGACCTGGGATAGGATTCCAACAAAGTAGTAAAGCCCACTAATGAAGGTGCCTTCTTATACTTTCTTAGGGCTTTAAATTTTGATATTTCTCTGATGATTCAGTCAATGGGGGCACTACATTACCTGTAGCCTATAGCCTCTCCATAGGGGTTGAGAACCATTTGATTCAAGCTGGAAAAATCACTCCTAGGCCATCCATGCCTCTATACCCTGAGTTAGGAAGCCCAGATACTAGCCAAGCACCTACATTAGCTCCTATACCCACCCCCAGGAGTCAAAGCTCAGCTGAAGCTTCCACTTCATCATCTAATACCTCTAAAGAGCTTCAAGAAGTGATGAAGCAACTTCAGAACTTTGGGAATGAGCTAGTGACCATCAAAAGACAACAAGCTCAGAGTTCCAGGCCATACCAGCCCCAGGCTCAATATCAAGCTAGACCCCAGTATCAGCAGAATAGGCCACCACCTTAGACTGTAAACCAGAGCTAGAACCAAGGACAACCCCAAGCTGCTAGACCTTTCAGGCCATATGATCCTAACACAACTTCAACATCAAGAGCATTGGTCCCAACACAGAACAATATGGCACATAGAATATGATTGGTGTTTTCCATGCGATCAACCACATAACCAATCAATGTGCTTTAATGGTGCTCTAAATCAGGCCTTGATGGTGCAAACTAGTATGGTGCCACAAGAACCTAGCCAAGAGGAAGATCAGCAACAAGGAGCTCAACAAAGTGGACCCCCAAGTGAGACTATGCTTGTCAATTGGCAGGTGAAGAAGACTTATGTGGGATGAATCAGTCCCCTTCTCAAAGTGTGGCTGCCAATACACGGTCCAAAAAGAGAAGTATTGGAGAGGGCCAACCACTGAACTCAAGGTGACCCTCAACCTTCCATCACTCCACAAGGTCCTGGTGCTCCAAGTACAACCCCAACATACTGAACCAATCTAGACCACCTTCCAAACCCAGTCAGGCACCGGTTGTAATGACCCATGTGCAAGAAAGAAATGTGTTTGGGAGGGGGGAAGAAAAAGATAGCTCATTCAATATTATTGAGTAGATGAAAAGGACAAGTGTGAACATTTCACTATGGGAGTCACTGGCCATTCCAGGGTAGAGGGATCTATTGCAGACTGCCATGCAGAATTGGTCAAGTTCAAATCAACCCCCTAACCAAGCAGGAGAGAGTGCTTACCAATGCAGTTCAACCTAGAAGGAACCAAGGAGAACAACAAGGTAAGAACCTGAGACCTCCTCCCTTCTATGTCTCATTAATTATTGGAGACAAATTGGTGCACATTGATGATTGATTTTGGGGCTAGTAGTTCTGTGATGCCCAAACAAATAGCTGATCAGTTGGGTCTCCAATATGAAGTCATCTCTAGAGGAGTTGTCCAATTAGATGGGACAACAGTGACCACTGTGGGAATTATCAAGGATCTGAGTCTCACTCTACACGCTTGCCCTAATGTGACTATTTTACAAAATGTGTCAATCATAGATTTGCCACCACATTTTGCTTTGTGTCTATCTAAGAGACTTCACTGCCAAAATTGGAGGCTACCTGTCTGCTGATTGGTCACATATGCTCTTTAGGACAAGGTATGGGGTGAAGGCCACAATCAGATCTGAACCTATTGTTGATTATCATATTGAATCCTATGTGCCTAGCCCAATCAATGCCAACTGCTCAAGCTTTTGATCAAGAAGACCTCCTAAACACTAATGAAATAGATACCAAGGTGGGATGTATCCCAGACTTGACCCTAGATGAGTGGGCCAACAAAAGACATGCTTTTGACCCTATAAGGAGATGGAAGAATCTGAACTAGGGTGTCTACTATCTACATGAAGAGAATCATCCTCTTCCTGACCTAATTAAGCCAGAATACAAGGATGACAATGAGGTATGGAAATTGTTCTTTGATGGCTCAAGGAGTAGACAAGGAGCTGGAGGAGGAGCCATGATTGTGTCCCCCAGAGGTATGAGATATTATTCAGCCTTCAGATTCTAGTTTTCTTGCTCAAATAACACTGTTGAATATGAGGCTTTAGTCCAAGGTCTTCATTGGGCAAGGAAGCTGGGGATCAAGAACTTGCAAGTGTTTGGTGACAGTGAACTGGTTGCCAATCAAGTTAGAGGACTAAATGTTGTCAAAAATGACCTACTCAAGAACTACAAGAGTAGGGTATGGGATCTCATGGAGAATTTTGAGGCCTTCAACATTGTGTCCATACCTAGGAAGGAGAATGAAGCTACTGATAGACTTGCAGCAGATCGGGGCAATGTTTGATGTGGTTGACAACATCAAAAGAGAGACAAAGAACAACCACATATCCATGTGGTTGTGAGGCATTAGTGTGCCAGATAATAATACATGTTGGTAGGTGTTTGAGAATGATCAGCAGATCATTAACTTTTACAAGAAGAAGTTGAATTCTCAGCTAGAAACTAGAGAAGACTAGAGCAGTAGTATGGGAATCAGATAGTACAACTACATACAAACAAGCTTCCCAAAGGCTTAGTGACACTGGAATCTATTTTCAATCCTAATGATCAGTTCAGAAAGGAGAAGGCTAACATGCAGATCAAAGGAGAAGATTTAGAGTCAATCCTAGTTGGAGAAGACAAAACACTTCAAATTGGAAAAGTGGCCACCAAACAAGAAAGGTATGAATTCATACAACTTTTCCAAGAATTTCCCTGATGTGTTTTCTTGGAGTTATGAAGACCTAAGAGGGTTCAATCCCAAGCTAGCACAACACACAATAGAACTAGATCTAGATCCAGTTGCTCAGCCCATCAGGTAGAAGCAAGAGACCAGTCAACCCACATATTGAGCCTCTGATGAAGGAGTTGAACAAGATGATAGAGGCAAGCATCATATTTCCAATCAAACACTCAAGTTGGGTTGCAAATCTGGTCCCAGTCAGAAAGAAAAGTGGAGAAATCAGGTTGTGTGTTGACTTCAGAGATTTGAACAGAGCCTCCCTCAAAGATCACTACCCACTCCCTTCAATGGAGCAAATCTTGCAAGTAGTGTCTGGGTCAGAAAGGTTCTCCCTCCTAGATGGCTACTCAGGGTACAACCAGATCATGGTGAAAGAAGATGATCAATTCAAAACAAAATCTTTCACCACCAAATGGGGCACCTATGCCTACAAGAAAATGCCATTTGGATTGTCCAACATGCGGAGCCACTTTTCAAAGGGAAATGGATATGGCATTCAAGGGCTGATCAACAAAATAGTGTTGATCTATCTGGATGACATTACAATGTTTTCCAAAAATGCAGCAGATCATCTCTTCCACCTAAGGTAGGTGTTCCAATGATGCAGGAGTTTTGGGGTGTCACTGAACCCCAAAAATGCATATTCTTGGCCCATGAAGGTAAGCTTCTAGGCCATATTGTATCAAAGGAAGGATTGGAAATTGACCCAGAGAGAGTTCAAGCAATAAGAGCATTGCCATTGCCAAGTCACAAGAAGGCTCTTCAAAGCTTCTTGGGAAAAATCAATTTTGTCCGAGTTTGTTCCAAACTTTGCTTGCCCTTGTTAAGCCAATAACGTTGATGTTGAAGAAGGGCTTAACATTCAGGTGGAAAGATGAAGGAAAATCAAGTTTTGAGGCTATCAAAGAAGCCATATCACAAGCCCCAACTCTTGTGAACCCATATTTTCCAAAGATTTCATATTGTATGCCTTTGGTGGCAGCGACACAATTTCTGCAATCTTGGTGCAAGAAAAAAAGAGAGTACAAAACAACCAATTGCTTTCTTCAGTTAGAGTCTGGAAGATTATGAGGTGAGGTACTCCTTCATTGAGAAGTAGGTCCTAGTGGTGATTAGAGGATTGAAGAAGTTTAAGCATTTGGTTTCAAACAACAAGATCCAACTATTGGTCTCCCATGCGGGAGTTAAAGAATTCCTTCTCAAGCAAGGACCTGAATGAAAAGTGTGTAGGATGGATCACTCGTGTCATGGAATATGACATTGAGATCAAGGTCACCAAGCTGGTCCATGGGAAGGGGTTATGTGAACAACTAGCCTCAGGTCAACAAGATGAAACAAACAGTGAAAAGGAGGTTGTTCTTGTTCTACAAGATGATCAAGAAGAAGGGAGAGATGATGTACCTACTCCTTGTTGGACCCAAGACATGGTGCACTTCCTTTGAATAGGCATGTGTCCTCATGGGATGAGTAAAGAAAAAGAAGGCATTTTAGGCTACAGGCCATCCCATATGTTCTTATTGATGGTGTCTTGTTCAAGAGGGACATCAATGGCATTTGCTTTGAGATGCATTGGGATAGATCAGGTGGAGAGGGTGCTACAAGAATTCCATGTCAAAGAAGTTGGAGGCCATTTTCTCAAGAGTGACAACACTCAAAATCATGAAAGTAGGATATTATTGGCCCAGAGTGTTTAGTGACTACTACACATGGATCAAAAGGTGCAAGAATTGTGCATTCTTCAAGGGAAAGGAAAAGCTAGCAACACTTCCACTGCACCCAATTTCAGTCAAACAACCTTTCATGCAATGGGGATTGGACTTCATTGGAGTCATCAATCCAAATTCAAGCCAAGGCCACAAATGGATTCTGACAGTGACAGATTATTTCACCAAGTGGACCGAGGTAGTGGCACTCAAGGAAGCCAATGAGTCTAGTATCCTAGATTTCTATGAGGGATAGTGACCAGATTTGGAGTGCACCACCACCATCATATCAGACAATGCATTAGCATTCATAGGTTCCAAAATCACAGGATGGGTTGTTAAGAATGGGACTTATTTGAGTACTTCATCAAACTATTACCCTCAGGGTAATGGCCAGGCTGAGTCCACAAACAAGAACCTGCTAAAGATCATCAGAAGAACTCTTGATGAGAATCAGAGGACTGGCACACAAAGCTCAAAATGGCCTTATGGGATGATAGAATAATGCCCAAGAAATCCATAGGAAGCTCTCCATTCAAGCTCATTTATGGGAAAGAGGCAGTGTTGCCTATATCACTTGAGTTTCCAACATTGGAGCTCGTAAAGCAATTAGAGATGTCTGAATTTGAGCCAATGGAGGCTAGGTACGTGGAGCTGATAGAGTTAGAAGAAACCAGAGAATACACTCTCCAAGAAATGGAAAAGAATCAGGCCTTAATCAAGAGATGTTTTGACAAGAAGGAAAAAGCAAGGACCTTCCAGGAAGGAGACCTGGTTTTGAAATGGGATGCAGATCGAGAAAAACCAGGAAGGCATTCCAAGTTTGACGCTATCTGGAGTGGCCCCTATATGATCACAAGGTGCAAAAGTAGCAATGCTTTCCAATTGTCCACATTGGAGGGTGAAGAGTTGTAGATTCAGTGAATGGGATCTATCTTAAGCACTACTACTAAAAGGGAAGTCTCACCCTATACATATTAGTTTAGTTTCTCTTTCCTCTAAGTGCTTATGCACATTGTCTTGTTGTAGTGTAGATTGCTTTTCTCCTAAGTGCTTTGCATGCTCTGCATGTTCCATTTGGAGCATGTATGATTTCAAATTTTGTATATAGTGTGGTGTTGTTTTGTGGCTCTTATGTAGTCCATTCAGAGAGACAGATGAAGCCCTGAGTTAAAACAATTTTCTACTCTCAGAAACCTTCATTTTGAGATTTCTTATGAAAATTGAGAGTGCAAAAAGTAGCCGGGCTCATGAATCAGAGGTAGAATTAGTATCAGACCGTCTTTCTCGACTCCATGCCCAATGGATATGACAAGGAAATTGGTCTTTTCATCTAGTAGGCAGATACCCCTGTGAGTCACCAAATTATTATCCATATTTTGCCCCCACGCCAAATATTGGATCAGCCACGACCCCGCATAAGAGGAACCTGAGAACACTCATTCAAATCCTACAAATTGGGTCAGAAGGACTCAACCATGAAGTAGCCGGAGGCCAAGAGAGACTAAAGGACCTGTGTAAAAGAAATGACTCTGTCGGGCCATTTCCACATCTTAAATCCATTCTTCAAGCTACAGGTTGACTCAACTATGGGATAGCAGGGTTAGAAAAGAAGGGGAAATGCCGTAGAAAGACCAAGAGAGGAGAAGGGGAAGAAATGGCAAAGATCCGAAGTCCTCGGGCTGAAACGGTTTCAGAAAAGGGAAAAGGTCAAAAATGACTAAGTATGGAGGAGGCAGTGGAAGAGACCACGTGTCCTAATGGTGCTTCTCCAAAGGTGAATCCAAAAGTGAGAGCCCAAGTGAGCGCAAATTCCAGACTGATGCGTGTCCCTAGAGGAAAGTGGGGCATCGGGGAAAAGTTGATTCTTTGCCCCTTGTTATCACAAAAGGGGTAAAAGTTACAAAATGGCCCGCAACTCCCCCAGGGAAAAAGTCAGTGTTAAAACCGAGTCAAAGCCAAGGCGGGGAGTCGGAGGGAAAGGTGAAAATTTTCCTTTCGTTCAAAGGGAAAAAGATAAATTATGGACCCGCAAGCCCGATTTTTGTTCTAATCTGGTTGCCACGTGTCCCAAACCAAAAGGGGACCCATTTTTCAAATTTTTTCCCACCCATTTATATGGATTCGATACAAACTTTGAAGGGGCATATCTTTTGACTCAGGGCTCAAAATATTGCAAATCGACATTGGGAAGATCTCGGCCCTCCTACTATGCCATGGAGGTCTGAAACTTTAATTTTGAGGAGGTTAGGTAAAGGAAAATGGAGGAAACATCTTTGGGCCTTCAATGCAGGATCCATCTGTCTCAACAACAGATCGGATTTGATCTGTTTTCCATGTTTCCTCTTCTTTCAAGGCACCGAATCAAGGATTCATGTAGTAAAGGAGATTTGGGGGCAGATTTTATCAGAAGCATTAACAGTAGTGGTTGAGTTTCAACCTACTTTTCCCACTTCTCTCTCTCTTTCTTCTTTTTAGAGTTGAATCTATAAATACGGGGGCAGGATTCATTGTAAAGGGTTGGACATTCTTTGTTTTTTGAGGCTCCCTTCTCCTCTTAGCAAAGGGATTTGTGGGGTTCAGGCCTTCCATCAAAATTGCATTACATTTCTACCTCTTGGCTACTTTGTAATGGACTATATCAATCTACAGAGCAATAAAACACATGTGATCGATTTTAGATCCTTTCTTGCCTCTTTTGCTTTCATTTGGTCTTCTATTACATATCTGGCCATCTGTGCTTGTTTATTGTATGCATTTTGTTGGTTTGTGTCTATTAGCAAAATAAGTGTTCATCATTCCTTTGGTGCATCACCTAGTAGTTTAGTCATTTCTTATTTCTTATACTCCTTTTACCCCTGTCTCCTTGGCAAGTTTTAGACTAAGTATAGAGATAAACCCTCTGCAAGCTCCCACACACACACCTAAATAAAGGAATAAGGAACCAACCTTCAATCTGGAGAGATTTTCCATTTGACAACACCTCCTCCATGGAAGAACATCTCCAACTCAATGGTTTAACCTCCATGTCTGAAAACACTTTCTCAAAGAAACAAAGTGGGATGTTTGGGGAAGTTCTTGAATGGGAAGAAAATCAGTTTGTTCTCACTCCTTCCAAGTGTTTTGCTGATATAAGAGACAATTTGAAGTTTCAATTCAAAGAAGATGAATTTTTCAAGACAAATTTTTTTCCCACTCTTGAAGACATGGAGGGATGGTGTCTCATGTTTGCAGGACATCAAGAGGAATATTCAAAATGCAAAAGTTTCAAGAGGTTAACAAAATTTTCAATGGATGAAGAAAAATTCTCAATACAATATGAGTACAAGGATGGAATTATGGTCAGCCTTATTCTTCTCAAGCCATGAAAATCCATCACCAAAGCATGTTTTGATCATATAATAGTTTTTTTCTTCAATGGTCATACTTCAATCCGTTATTTCATGATGGCATGAAATTTTCTCAACTCATGCGCGGGTATGTGTATATCCTTTTCCCATGTCTATATATTTCCCTAACCTTGTATATAATTTCATTTATGTGGCATGTTTCCCTTTATGTTGTGTGTTTTGTGTTTCCTTTTCTGTCATTTTGTGTTTATGTGTGTGTATCCTTCTTCGGTAATCTTCTCTCTTGTAAGTTTTACATGACTCCGCAAGGCCCAATGGATAAGGAAATAGTCAATGAATTAAATGGTTTGAAATTGAGATTCTAGATTCTCCATGTCATGTATTCACTTCGCTCATTCCATGCCATGTCCCCAAGCTAGAGCCAACTATTGTTGTGCAAATGTGTGAGAGGGAAATTTGAAGTTTCCAAGCATGAAAACTATACCCCTGTGCCGAATTTTTCATGTTTTATCATTCCTAGGCACCCGTGTCAAATCCATCATTCTGGTCACCACCTATTTGATGTTAGATTTTTCCCCTAGGTCATTTAGGAAAGTCCATTCATTCCCCCTGGGTGATTTTAGGAGTTCTTTAAAAATACAAATTTTGCAGTAGTCATAGGAAGGGCTATCGCTGGCCTTCCTAGGACTGGATCAACCCCTCGGAGTGGAATGGAAGGGAAAAATTCAACATGGAGGTGAATTGAAGACCTTAGAACATCATGGAAATTATTTTGGAAGGTTTAGGGAAGTTTTGAAAGACTTGGAGCAGTCTGAATAAAAAATAGGGTTCACAAGCCTAGGTAGTACACATGCCTAAAACAATTGCTGAGCTTCAAGAAGAAGATTCCAGAGCTCCAAATGGAGTTAGGAGTAAAAAAACATCTTCAGAAATATAATTCCAATCCCTACAATATTATTAAATCATATTTTTCACAACACCTTGGTGCATAGGGTTTTGCAAGCAGCTTTTCTCAGGCATAAGTAGAGTAAAAATCAAAAATCCATTTTTTTAGGGATCAAATGGAAGAATAAAGACATGATACCCCCACCATTGGATTAAAAATTCCATTTCTAGTTAGGATCATATAAAATTTCACCAATAAATTCCACCGGGAGCTCAAGTTATCATCATTCCAAGTTACCCTCTTGGAGACAATTCGGGAGTTAGTCAATTTTTGGGAGGCCACGTGTCGCCACCAGAGCCCGGCAATATTTTATGTCTTCGAAGTCCCCGAGGTAAGGTAAAAACCTTGGAAAAATTCACTCAGCCCCCATGTGACCTCTGGGACCCTCATATGACCTTCAAATTTGACAATTTAGCCCCTAAGTGCATTTTTGGAGCTCAAATTCCTTGTCATCGATTGAGGACACATGTCATCTCTTGCTCACCATGTGGTTGTTGATTTCCCTCACGTCCCTAAATTTAGGGACAAAATATATGGAAAAATGTGCCCAACCCCTATGGGAGTCCTTTGTTCATCCACGTGACCGACTTTCAGCCCCCAATGCTTTAAAGCCACTTTTTTCACCTCAATTCTTTTCCATCGATCGCCACCACGTGTCGATCTAGGACCACCATGGAATTTTATGTCCCTCACATCCCTAAGGTTAGGGACATCAAGAAATGAAAAATGCACCCAACTCAAACTCAAAAATTTGAAATTTTTCTAACTGTTAGTTGTTTCTTGCTACTTCTCACTACCAGAAGAAAAGAACACCAGTCCACCACTCCACCATTGCCAAAGCTCAAACCAGCTCCATCACAACACATTATCCTTCACTCCATGATGGAACACAAGTCATAGAAGGAAGATTGATCAAACCATAAAGAAAGAATGAAAAACAAAGGAAAATAAATCTGAAAACTCCATTGCCATAAAACCAAGAATCAAACATATCTTGCAAATCATTGCATGGATTGAAAAATTGTTTGTTGCTAAGTTCTTCTCTCTTGAAGGAAATTAACAAATAATTTTCAAACCTCTAATTTGTAGCAAGGAATTCTCATAGTGAATAAATTTCACTTCCAGCTCCACGAAGAACAAATTTCAATTTCCCATCAAACCAGTTGTTGGATTGAAGTAAAATTTCACGTGAAGCACCGAAAAAACCTATCGCAATGGAATTTATTTCATCACAAATGGAAAAATAACCAGACCTACAAATTTCAAGCTGAATTAATGGCCTCCATGACACAAATTAATGGAAAAAATCAGCGAGCTACCTCTCCACTTCTCATGGTTCCAATGGGTGAAATTGCTTGAAAATTAGAGTAAATGATCATCAAAAATCTATCTTCCCGTGAACTAGTTATTGAACCATGAAAACCCTATTTTTAGGGATATGGAGGACTGATTTTTCATCATAGTTCTACCCTGTCACATGAATAAGATCTGTAAAAAGGGCAGTGAGCTACCTCTTCAATTCTCAAGGTTCCAATGGGTGAAATTGCACAAAAATTAGAGGGAATGATTGTTGAAAAATATAGTTTCACGTGAAATAGTTTTCATGCCATGAAGTCCCTATTTTTAGGGATATGGAGGGATGTTTTTTTATCAAGCATTCTTCCCTCTTCAAAGAAATTTTCAAATTCCCGAAGATCCGGCAGCAAAATCATCCAAAATTCAGAGGGAAGGGCCTCCAAAAAATCTAGTTTCTCTCAAACTAGTTTTTGCACAATGAAGTTTCAGTTTCTCAAGATATGAAGGAATGAATTTTTATCAAGTATTCTACCCTGGTAGCTCCATACCCGAAGCTCTTACTAGACATAAATTTTCATTTTTCATTTCGAGCTTTCTAGAAAGTGAATCATGATGAAAATTGGAGCACGAGTTCGTGACAAAGAGCCGAATCCAAAATAGTTTTTCCCGTTGCAAACAGAGGTCATTTTCACCATTTAATAAAAATAGCATATGTTATACTTCCTCACATGCTATAAATGGTGAGCCCCACTGAATTGCAAGTTCGATCACTCAGGACAATCAGAAAAGGGGTAAAATGGAAAGTAAGACAGAAAATGACTTTTTTCCCAAAATAGTAGGTCCCCAAATAACAACTTGCTAAAAATAGAAATATCTCGGAGAAAATAAGAGGTTGGAATATGGTATAAGGTTCAGAAGGTCAAATGGGAGAAAGATAGGTGATATGTCTCGGAATATAGAGAATGGGCTCACATTCTAAAAATAGCAGGTTGCACTTAAAGAGCAGTTTTGGCACAATGGGACATTCGAACTTCATCGCATCGAGCTTTCCATCAATGAGGATCGTTGGACTTCATCGGGGAAACATCTTCTCCTTTTCTCTCCATTCCATCTCCCCAAATTTCTCTCCCTTCAAATGTTTTAATTCTTCATTAGGGTTTGCACTTTTCATATGTTCTAATGTTCCTAATGTAATAAGTCACCTTTATGTTATAAAAAGGGACTTAATATTCTCTTAGGAAGTTGAAATTTTTAATTTGCACAAGGACATATGAAAATCCATTGGGAGGTAGATGATAATCCACCTCTCGTTTTATAAATTATAAAGCCATTCCCATTTCAAAGGGTTGGTCATTAATTTTGTAATCTCAAGAGTGCATTCTACCTTGAGAGAACAAAGGAGATAGCCAAATTCTTCCTTTCCTCAAATCTCAAATTTTTCCATTCCTACATTATGTACAAATTTGGTTTAAGCAATCAATACAAGAAGAAGGATTTTCTATCTTTCTTTGACTAAGGGGTTTCTCAATACTTTGCGATCAATAAATTCTATTTGGTCTTCTTGTTATTTGCATAGTTGTTTCTTCTCATGAATGCATGTGTTGAAGTTTATTACTAGTGTGTGCAGGAATATGATTTTCTACCACAAAGCAATAGTTCTCCTACCTCATATTCTCACTCCCTTTCCCACTTCCAGATAAAGTATTCCCTAGCAAGAGATTGCTAGCTTTTCTACAGGGTTAGTGGAGTGCCCCTATTGGATCCGCAGTGGAAAGGCCACCACATAAATCCACATTTTCTTACACATGTATATACGATACCTACACCGTTTAAGTAGGACTTAGATTCCTAGAGATTTGGCAAGAAATCCACAATTTTTTTCCACCCAATTTTTTTTTCTCACCAACATGTGCCTATGACAAACGTTTTCAAGAACAAACTTTCAAAGTCGACGATCTTGTCCTAAAGGAAAATCAATAACCAAAGCTAAGAAAAGTAAAGGAGGAAAATTTGCCCCTAATTGGCTTAGACCCTATATTATTACCCATTCCTATGGATTAGGTGCTTATCGCTTATCCTCTCTTGAGGGTAAACCTAAACCTGAACCCCTTAATGCTTTACATCTTGCAAAGTATTCTATTGTTGAATAAAGTATTGTATCACTTTATGTCACTTACATGCTCGTCCCTTGAGAAAACCTCTCCTTCCACCTAAATCTTTTAGGGACCTATGACTAAAATAGAATTGTGTGATCATCATCCCCATTCGGTCTTGTGTTCAATATGAGTGCCATGGTTCTACTCATGGCATGATTCTCATGGATATTTTTCATCTTTTTTAGGACAGAATCTTATGGTTGTTTCGTCACTTAAAACCCCTATTTCATATTTAGCCTTTTTGTGTTATGGTTTTTCTCTCATAAAATATTCCTATACTCCTTCATAGTCTTGTCCATGACTTCAAGTAAAAAATAAAAGTAAAACTTGGGATAAACAAAATTTAACTCCTTGATTCAAACTTCTTGTAAATAGATGACTCCCTCAAAAGGACATCTATGTCTCTCTCTTACTACTATAAGTAGACTACTCCCTCGAAGGAAAACTATAAAACTTTTGCCACTTATCACATTTAGTCTATCCAAAAGAAGACTAATCCATACTTGTTAGAATAAAAATCCTAATCTACACTTGTCAGAATAAAAACTATCTTGGAGCTACCCACATCGATCAACTTCATGAAGACCTCAAGAAGAACCTATTTATCCTAATATAGACTTCCCACATCAATCATTCTATACAAATAAAAATTAAAAGTCAAGAAAATTACAAACTTTTGGTCATTGAATTGTTTATTCTGGTTTTGGGTATCTTGGAGAAGGGGCATGTTATCCCACAACAAGGTTATGTAAAAAACTCTTCCACCAAACCCTTTCTCTATTATCTCTTAAATCAACTCAAGGGATGTGGCATGTATTCTACACATTGTGATCTCAAAACTTCATTCATCTATAGATCTATCACTCATGCAAAGGTATCTAGGGATTATGTTAAATAATTCTAGGGTATGACACATTTTGCTTTTTGCCAACTATGGGCATGCCACATCTATGGTTTTCTTATATTTTCACTTTTTGTTTCTTCAACAAGACAAGATCATCTACATCAGATCATGATACCTTCATCTATGCCTACACCTAATTCACCTTGCCTATTACCTATTCAACATTTGACCTTGCCTATTTTTAAACATGTCTTACCCGACCCACTTACCTATCCACCCTACGTATTCACCTTTTCCTAACCCACCTTCATTCTTCCCTTAGTTTATGGGATAACTTCATCATCCCGAGGCCCCTTTCATAAGGGCTATGTAGGTAAATCTCTTAGGAAATGGGACCTTTGACGTTAGGTTGGCCACTCTTTTCCCCATCATCATTTCCCTCATCAAACAAAGACTTAGTTAGTTTCCATCAAAACAACAACCCGAATTTGACTCAAAAACAAAAACATACATCACTCATATACAACATCAACCATACCTATATCTAATTCCCATAACATCAATGTATTGGGAATTCGAATCAAACTCAACCATGCCTACATAGCTAGTTTTCATAAGAACAATAACTTAGAAATCAAAACATACATCATCTCATTTCGTCACAACACCAACTAAATCATTCCTACTCATCTAGTTTTCATGACATCAATACTATGGAAATTAAACCATTCAATCATATAACCATAAACAAACCATGCCTAAACATATAATTTACATCACATTCATAACTTGGAAATTAACCCAAACCATGCCTACATATCTCATTTCCATCATACCAAAACAATGGAAATAAAATAAAACACATCATATGCAAATATCATCATCAACTATATAGCTTTGGAATGTCTATGTGTCAATACATGTATACACATATATAAATAATAAGTATCTCTCAAAATATCTCATATACATCTCACCTCTTCAAAGACACAAAGCCGGCATATATGTCAAAAATCAAAATACAACACAACTACATCATAGATAATATCTATGAGTGGCCGATACCTCTATTATTCTTTCATGTACCCTAACTTGACCTTTTTCGCCATGAGATGGTCACCTCCCACTCACCCTACCTATGAGAATGGTGCCTCTTTGAGATACTGGTACTATGCTTCCATCAGTAGTCCTCTCGTTGGCTATCTAATGCACTTTATGCTTGCCATAAGTCACATATGTGATACCACTCTCTATCAACCAATCCTAATAATACCTAGCCTCAAACACTACATATTTGTAATTAGCCATGGATATAACATGAGGAGGGGCCATTTCTCTTACTATAACCTATGGATGTTGTCCAAAGAATAGTGACCCCTATCCTTGTACCGACGGCTCGTGTCCTGTTACTTGTAACCGAGACCATGTCCCGGTGCATGTGCCTATACAACATGAACTTATCCCACTACCAAGCTTGTGCTATTATCAATTGACCCCAGTAAAGTAGAAACTTGTACTGTAGTGTAGAAACTTGAGCCTATAATGTTTCCACCTATCCTCCATCCCCGCCTTTCTAGCACTTGTGCCTAAGCTCCGCCAAATAGACTCAGTAAAGTGGAAACATGTGCATGTAGTGTATCAAACTAAGCCTAAAATACTACCACCTACCCTCCATTACCTCTTTGGTGCATGTGTGCTCGTGCCTAGGCTGTGCTAGCTATCCCCAAAGCATGGCCAATTGTGCTATGATTGAGCTAGGTCAGAAGTTATAAGGAAACCACCTACCCTTGTAGCCTATCTCTCCGTACTATCACCATGGCTAAGTATGACTATCATGGCCTCAACGGTGCTTCCCGTAGCTAGGCCACCCACCAAAGACTTGTACCTATCCATAGTGCCCACGTCATCAATCTACCCTATTAGTGACATGATCCTCTTGACTTGTGGGATCTTCTCGGATGGGATGGAGATAATGGTCTCTCCACGTCATCTCAGAAGTACTATGGAAATGGTGGAGGCACATCCTACTCGAATCCAAAATTGGCATCTCGATGTGGTCAATCGGAATCATCTCATGTTCCTTGAGTCATCATCCTTGTATTTATCTAACCATTTATAACCCTCGCAACTCTTTAATCATGCTTCCATAGAAGTGAAATATACATAGTGGTCGCACAAAATATATACTAAAGATATGCCATCTAACAATTATCTTTAATATGTCACATCTCAGGCAGCATTGTATCCAATCTAGGATGTGCTCCTATCATTACCCACCTCTTAAACCCTACTCTATATACTCCTCGGTGCCAATCCTATCATGGAAGGCCTACTAGACATAGACACACTATGTGCTCATATGACCAACATTGAAGTAGATAGGTGTAGTACACACCAAACCACCTAATCCTCCAATACGCCCATAAATCCCTCGTATAACTATAAAGCAGTATGCTCATGCCCATACAAAAAAATTCTCCTCAATCATATCCTCAAATCCCATCAATGTCCATGGAAATATCCCACCCTGAATCGTAGAGCATACCATCTCATAGCCATCATCATCAACACTAATAACCTCGGTCTCCTTGGGGTGCACAACATATATATCCCCATAACTAATGCTAGCATTTTGATATGTCAAATCCACCATCGCCTCTCTAAATATTGAAACCATAGGCTCAAAGACATCATCGAAAGAAATATGATATAACAAATCCCTAACAATTAGTCATCTCAATATCATGTAGACATCCTCTAGTGTGATCATCATCTCGCATGTCAATAAGTGAAATGTGTTTGTCATTGAATCCCATCTATCGATGAGAGAAACCATCATGTTGTGATCTCACACTATCCACTTGTATCACCTCACAACACCCATCCCAACACCCGCATATGCACCCACTCGTCATCAATAATGCTAGGTCTCATCTGACTAATAGAGGCGACAACCTATCTCTCATGGTCAACTGATGTCTCACTTACATCATCACTAATCAAACATGTTAATCAAATGGCCCTTTTGATCATTTATTTGACCCTACCTAGCCTAATACCTACCTATTCTTTTCCTATCCTACCCACCTTCACCCAACCTACTTACCTAACATACATTTCATCTAGCCTAATCATCTACAATTTCTCTATTTCCTTACTTTCCTCCCTTCACCTATTGACTTCATTACCTCATTCATTATTTTTCACCCATTCATATCTAACTTACACCTAAATTTCCCATCTCTAACTACATTCATCCTAACCCTACCATTCCTACCTACCTTAGCCCTAACATCCACATTCATACCTAACATTTCCCTAATTTACCCACTCATACCTAACTAAGTCCTAAATCACCCATCCCCTATATTTTTCCTTACCAATCTCTCTTCTTTCAGCCTTAGTCACTTTTATCGCTGACCGACATCGCTCAACCCGACCAATACTGGTCCTCCTTTACCCCACCAATGTCGGCCAATACCCGATCAAGCGTCAATCACCGGTTTATCCCTAAGGCCGAACCCCCATGTCCTCATTTACAAAAATTTAACTAAAACACCAAAATAAACTACTCAACCCACCCCACATCACCTCTAAATTCATTATTCCACCTAATTACACTTGTTTTGGCCTTCCCCATACCCAATTTCACCTAATTTAACCCAATTTTCACCAATTTTAAATCAAAGTTCAAAACCCAAATTATTCATTTTTCTATCTTAGTTTTAACCCAAACCACAAATGGAACTAAAATCCTACCTCTACTTGGCACCAAATCGGTGGTGGGATGTCCGGTCTCGCCCGGAGGTCCTCTGCACCTTCCCTACCTCCGCCATGACTAAATCAACCTCTTAGCTATCAACCAATCGAAATCCTGTCATCTAGATCTCATGGACCTATAACCTCCACTCCTTTAGCCACTCAACTCTCACCAACGTATCCTAGAAGACAACCCTATCATTTTCTTCCAATTCAAACACACAAAATCTCTCTCTTTCTATGTCATTTTCCAAATTTGGAAAGGTTCAAATGACCCGTTTTTACACGCTTTTTTATTTTAACCCAATTTTTCCTAACTAACATTGGTCGGATCATGCCCTAGTTGACTAGTGTTGGTTACCATTACTAGCATCGGTTCACCCTCAACCGGTATCAGTCACCAAACCTACCCAATTCTACCTAATTTTCCCAAAATTTTGATGCAAGATGAAATTTTCTTACTACCCTAGCCTCACCACAACCCTATAGGCCCACCTCATTGCCTTATTACCTCACGCCTAACCATAATGTTATTTAGGGCACATTTTTTCCTAAATCACGGCCTTACCCATGACCTTACCTATACACCCAACACAAACCCGCCAATTTAACACTCGAATTCACTTACTTGTTGTACCTTGTGATGATGCTACTTATGTTGTTTAGCCTACCGACCTTGCCTTTCCTTATGTTGTGATGTTTATCTCGACCAATCCAAAAAATTTGGTTCTTTAGAACCCACCTAATTCCCATTCCTACACCTATACTCATTTTTATTCCAAGACCGTATCCTATACCTTGGATACCTGGACCACATCAACCTTATTTAGATAAACTATTAAACTTTGATGATGTAGAGTTTGTGAGCTCTTCAACCTAGTGCCTTGTCACATTCTACATGTGTGCATGCATTTTAATGCCCCCACCTATTACCCACACCTTACCTCTTTTTCATCACCTACCCCTTTATCAAATCCATCACGATTCATCCTCTCACTTCATCAGTTCTTAGTTTGAGGGGGATCACCTCCACCCATACCTAGGGTGACCTCACCTCTACCCATACTTGGGGCACCCAATTATGTTTTTTTTTTCATTGCCTCTTATCAATACGAGCTACACAACAAAAGGGGAAAATGTAGACACCCAAAATTGGGTCATAACCCTCTAAACCCCTTGATTAATTAATTCAACACTACTTCCCCACCATGCCCACTTGCACATGTTAATTAATTTAATTAACCAAAATTAAGTTAATTATCTACCTCACCTAGCCACCTCACCCTAGACCTATTCCAACCCTATTTATTACCTAGACTAAGTCCCCACTCACCTTAACAAACTAGGACTTATTATAACCCTAATATTAATGGCCTATTATCCCTCTAACTACTCTCCCACTCCATTTAGCACCATTCCACACTTATGACCCAAAACCAAAATCTCAATCATGCCAAAATTAGGAAGAATCGGGCTATTTTTAGGAGGTATGACCTTTTATCCCTAACCGGCGCTAGTCACCTAACGTTGTTGGTTTGCTTAAATAATATTTCCAAACTCTTTGTTCAGGTTCTAAATTTTGTTTCTCGGATCTTATGATATTGCATGATGACTCTCAAATTTTCCAGTGATCTTACATCATAACATATACCCTTACAACAAGACACCACATCATTTATCAATAGATCAATCTAGAGCTCCAGTGTACTAATAGGAAGCACTGTGTCCTCTCTCACGCCATCGCATTCGCTTGGGAACCACCTTCTCCTGTAACCATCACCACCACCTACTTTCTACCTACATTCTACAAGTAAGTACATTCCTCCTTTTTCATTGGTTTAATAGATTAGTTCTTTATTAGTTATCTGTTTCATCCCATCCTCTACCATACCCGAATCTCTCCCATAGCACCTCTATTCAATTGTTTGCTCATTTACCCTTCATACCTTGCCCAAACACCCATTTTATTACCTCTGAGTCCTCATAAACATCCCACGACCTTAACCAACCTTCCCTCACTCTTTTTGCAATCACAGAGAGAGCCAAACTACCCCATTTTAATCATTCCACCTAATTTCCCCTACCAACACCTGGTCACCCAATCAGCATTGGTTTATTGTCAATACCGACATCGCTTGCCCAATTGATACCAGTCTTTGTGAATGGTAATTTCCTCCAAACTAAAAACCTAATTTACCTATCCAAAACCTATCAAAACTTCCCAAACCTTTGCAATATTCTCTATCATACCCTGCGGACCCTCAACAATCAACCAACTTCTTTTATATGCCTTTATTAGACTATATTTTATTTACTCTTCTTGTGTAGGATACCTAAACTATATAACTACAATAGGTATCTTTATTTCATGTTATTTATTATCATTAAATATTTTTAAAACATGGATTAATAGAATTCTAGGAAGAACCTCACTTCCCATATCTATCTTCTCGCTGGCAATCCACCAACCGATATTTTTAATCCTATTTTGTGGTCTTGTGTTCTATTTTAGGTCATTCCTCCTAGCCAAAGGGAAGCTCTTCACAATCAGCTTGGTCAACATTCAATGCATGCACAACCTATCTTCAACTATCACATGTATTCCTCCTCACCTTTACCTCTTATCTGTTTCATCTCTACTTTATAGTGAATCAAGGTGAATCAGTCCTTTAATAAATCTTTTCACTTTTCTATTTCAAAACATCAAACATATACTTTTATACATTAATGTTGGATAAAATAAAACTCATCAAGAGATGCATATATATAAAGAACACAAGAAACATTATTTATTGGAATAAAAATCAGATTACAACTCATCAAATCAGATTACAGCCAACAAAGATATCACCAATTTTGCTTCATTCACATCCTCCTCATGAAACTCCAACCAACTACAAACCTAGAAGAGACTTCCAGGGGTTTTGGGATATGCCCAAGGGGTTTTTCTTTGCAGAAAATTTTTATTCAAATTAAGAGAAATGGTTTTTTTAAATTCATCTCACAAATGAGCTTACATGAATAGATATACCTCTTAGACATGACCTTTGACCTTCCACTTACCATGACTCTTCAAATCACTCATTCTTTTGTCTTCTAGCTCTTCAAACTTGTCCACAAGTATTCCATATTTTTATTCACATGTTACATGGTCCCACCAAGTCAAATGATTATCTTTTATGCTTATAAACTCGCCACATTAGCCAATAAATTCATTTAGGCTCATAGGTGTGCTTAAATCAACTTAAAAAATAGTCAAGAAAAAACATCCGACTAACCCACTTCCACTAATCTTCATGACCTAAGTAATATATAAAAATGAATCTCAAGATTTATAATATCATTAAAATATACCAGAAATATCCAAATCAAGGATTAACACATCAATAAACACCACTTTGCAAGACTTTCCTGGTTGGTTTCAACATCTCTAAATTTGGTCCTCAAATATATTTTTCATGAGGCAAGTAACCTATTAATATAAATATAATTAAGTCTAATATCTCATCCACTTCTCATAATTCTCTAATTCATGATATAATTCTTCCAAAAAATTAAATCTCTCTGCAATTGATCCGGTTGGTCTTGAAAACACAAAAACTAGTCTTCCATACAATGTGGTCAAACACCTCAAAAGAAAATTTCAGAGATCCCTATCACCTCCAACACTTAAATTTGGATTTATAAAAAATTTTCAGGCATTCAAACCCATAGGTAAAATGGATAGAATCTCATCTTCATACCCATTCATACATGCTTCTCAAAGAGGCCTAAAAGAGCAATTTTGGCTCAATCACCTTTAAGAAAGAAATGACTTATACAAACTGAACCAAGAACTTAAACATATCATATTACACATGAAAATATGGATCAAGGAAATAAACAACATCAATTCAATGTAATTCAACATGGTTACCTTCATTCTTCTTCACTAGCTTCTCAAAACAAGCTTCTTTTGCCAGTATGCCCAAATATGCAACCATTACTCAAATTTTATCCAAAATAATAACCAAATTTACTTCATGAAGTTGAATAAAAATTAATAAAATCATCCAACTCAAATTTTAGAAAGGGTTCCTTTGTAAGTTTCTCCTATACACTGAAATCTTCACAAAATACCTATTTTTTAGTGGGTCCCACCATACATCATGAACTCAAAATGAAATTAAAATATTCCCTGAGGAGTAATATTCATGTTAAAATAGGTTTCCAAGAAATAAATTTGAGTTAAGACACCTATCCAACTCAATTTTCCAAAACTGGTCCAAACTAGGGTTTGGAGGGCTGCAAACATGTTCACAAAAATATATAGAACTTCTAAAATACTCACCCAATCACCAAAAAAAAATTGAACCATAATTTCATTTAAATTTAATAAAAAAATTTCTCTTATGACTTATCCGAAGGAGGCTCCACAATTTCATTTGAATACTAAGAAGTTTGGTGCTCAATTTACATACTTTGAAAAATCTTATTTTGGAATTACTTGCATAACTTGTAAAATATTCACCCTCAACTTCTGATTTTTTCTCACACCTTAAGTAAAATCCCTATAACACATCAAAATGATATTTTCTCTAGTTCATTCTTCATATTTGCATCCCATCTCATTTAGGTCCCCTTTGGTCTCGATTCCCAACTAATGAACTATGTTGACCTACATAAGTTCCTAAAACACATAAAAATATAGCTAAAGAGACTTATACACACCATATATAATCATCCCATGCTCAAACCATGTTTTTTTTGCATCATCACAAATTGGATCAATAATTCACATCTTGTTTTCTTGTGGATTGGCTTAAGAAAGCTCCATCGACCTGCTTTGAGACTCATGAACCTAATTTGTCTCTTGTATCTATTTAAGCACCTCATGTTCCACCTCGTATTTCTAAATACTTTCTTTCCTTTCTTTGGTTTGAGTGAATTATCATGTTTGCTTTAATTACACAATGTATTTACACTAGGCTAAGACAAAGAAAGACTTGATTTGACTCATACACTTCATGACATGTTATAGAATCATTGAAACCTCTCACTCACTTCATAGACATTGTTTTACCTTCATACCACCTTTGAGAGATTCAAGCCACACAAATTCACCTTCGGAGACCCCTAGATCACCTAGATTGTGACATCCATGGAATTGAAATCAATGAAAACACAAATGAAACACACTTCCAACACATTAAACCTCTCCAAAATGTCCTAAAATCTATGAAATATTGTGTATGGCATACCTTCATACATCCATGAGCTCACATGGCTCCACAACTCATCCTCGTGCCTCCAAGCACCATACCTAGTATAAATGAGCACATGAAACTTGGTCTTAAACATGTACCTATACCCTAAAACTCATGTGAGTTCCTAAATACTCTCAAAACATGCTCTCCATGCTTCCAAAATTCTCCTATATCCACTAAGAATATCCAACCATCATGTGTAATCACCACTAGCTAGGTCACCTGACTAGGCTTGCTAGAACAAGCCAATCTCACTGAATCATCTCATAACATCATGTCAACCTCTAAATATACATATCACCATCACATTGAGAATATTTTAAATCCAATTTATCATCCTCTTTTTTTTTTTATGGGATTTTACATCAATGACAACACCTAGAATGTAACATGCCAATAGAGAATGTTAAAGTGAGATTACCAAAGAGAAGATAGATACAAGGAAGAATGAGAAAAGAGAAAATTGTGTATGCAAGAATGGAACAAGGGGTAAGAGGTGGTCATAAAAAGGAAGGAAATAAATGAGTGTAATGTGAATGTATGGAGGAAGATATGTGGTAAGGAATAAGGATTATGAGGGGAATCATCATCTAGGGTTCCCAAAAGTGGGAGTGATGAGGAAAGAATGTCAAGTGGAAGATGTGGAGTGAAAAGATGTTTATGGTGGTGATTGTCTTCTGATGAGAGAAGTAATGATGGAGGATTTTCTACAAAGCAGGAAGATCTTAGGAAGAAGGTATACCTCCAATAAGACTCCCACACCTTTGTATGGATGGTTAAGTAAGATTGTCAAGTCGAAGCAGTAAGAATGGAAGGGAGAAAAATGAAGAAAGGGAACAAGAATGGTGAGAAGTATGATTTGTGCATAAATGATAGGTGAGTAGAAATGAATATGGATTACAAATGGATAAAATATAGGTTAACCATGGTGGGGGATGAGGAGTTGCAAGATAGCAAACTCTACATGAGAAAGATCCTCAAGTAGGATTCATAAATTGCAACGATGATCAAGTAGGAGTCCCAAACTAGAAAATTTATTAGTAAGGGGAATGGATGTGGTGTAAAGTAATTTTTCAATCATGTAGGAATATAATCACATGATGAAAGCATATTAATTTTAATATAACACATAACATAATGCATCATGATATAAAAGATCATGATGATCGGAATTTAATATGAAAGAGAGCATAGGCAAGGGCTATTAAAAACTTATGATGCCATCGTATGATATGAAAAATTATAATAAAATCATATTACATGGAACTACACAATACATAAAATCAAGATGACCCTTGTATTATATCAAGACATTAGATAACAAATAAGAAACTTGTAACTAACAATGCAACACAAGAAATTTTAAACATACCACTAAAGTGTTCTAGAATTATGACTGATTAGATGTTCCCCAAGTAGGGACACAATGATATGGAATGGAATGGTTCATCATCCTCAAAAAAGGAAATGATGAGAGCCGAATTACCCCAACAAAGGATAGAGCGAGGGGAAATTATTTGAATTTGATAGTTGTAAAATGGTTAGAACATTTGTTGGGGATAAGAGTTCAAATTTTGCATTATGTTGATTGTTGAGTTGTTTATTGTTTTGATTTTTTTGTAAATTTTCATTTTTTTGAATGTTTTCTCGGGATTTTGAGAATTTAATGATGTTTTTAGATTTTAGAGATGAGTTACATGGAAGGAATGTAAAATTGGTTTCTCCTGTGATAGAGATAACCTCAAGAATAAAATTTCTTTAGATGGATTGCATTCATTGACTCATCATGTTCTTGAACATCTTCAAAGTGGCCAACTTATAGGCTCCTTCAGAGCCAAATTTAGCTATGATTATATAGCCCCCTAACATGTTAGGTTCAAATTTGCCTTTTTTTCTTACTATTTGTTGGTATTATTTTCATTTTGTTTGAGAACAAGATCACCAACCTCAAACTCTCTAGGTTTTACTTTTGTGATAGCTTCACTATAGCTAGTTTTAATAGACATGAAGATGATTGAGAGTATTAAGTTGTCTTTCATCGAGAAGCTCAAGTTCATTAAGGAATCACTAGTGATATTCATATTCATTGATTACATCTTTAAGGGATATTATTAAGGATGAGAGGTCAACCTCGATAGTTAAAATTTATTTGTAACCATAAGCAAGGGAGAATGGGGTGGATCCCTTATGCGTGTGGTAATATGTGTGGTAAAACCAAAGAGTAGGGTTTTGGGATGATAAGTTAGTACCCAATTATTTAAGGTGCATAAGTATTGGGTGTGCGGATATAGGGCGCGTAGGTCCATGTAGAATTCTAGTGAAAAGGGATGTGTCTCGGGAAAACATGAAGTCGGGACTTATCTGTTTTCAATATGAGGCTAAATAGAGATGTTGAATGTGGAGCACGTTTTGTAGAAGACTTGAAAATCATGCAAAGGATATTTCAGAAAAGTGGAAGATCAAGTGACATGCATATTTTTGGAGCTATTAATAGGATTAGACTACAATTATATTATTATATAATCTATTATTAGCGAGCTTGCATGCTTTTGTATTTATCATGTAAGGGTGCATGACTATTCTTAGCATGTAGCCTATTTTTTGAGAGTGCATGAGTAGTGAAGGGAAAGTCCCCACTACCTATAAATATGTATTGATTTGCATGGTTTAGAGATAAGTTCTATAATAGAGTTATGTTGTTGGTTTATGAGCATGCATGACTTATGGTGACATTATTATGTATGTATGCAGCTTCTGTGTTTTACAACAATTAATATAATGGATCTTTGTGGCTGGATATTGGTTATTGACATATCTATTACTAGTTCTTGCATGGTGAACTTAATATTGATTCTTGTATGAGTTAATTGTGATTCTTGTATGAGTTAATATTGCATATGGTTAAGATCTAGATCTAGTTCATGTTATGCTTTATTCTTGAATGGATATTATGGATTTGAAATATTTGTATGATCATGATAACTCCTTGAACAAGCTACCATAAAAGAGGGACCTGATACCCTTGCATGCTTTAAGTGAATGCTCAGTGTCTACCTCGGGTGATGTGTCATCATGCCTTGGGATTTTAGGGAAATAAAAGAATACATTTTGGTTCCATCGTCAAGACCTATTTTCCAATTGTTTGTTAGGATGTTGCATGATTAAGAAGTACCTATTGAATTTGGCTAGCATTGAGGATTGGTTAGACAATATAGAGGAAGATTATGCTCACATATTTAACACAGGACCTGATTTTTATGCATGCACATGGGTTGAACAAAATCTATATCATGAGCTCTATGAGATATTTTCATATGTTTTCCTATAGAGTTGTACGAGGGGCTAGTGAAATACACATCAAAGAGAAATTAGAGGTTTAGAATAATTGTTTGGACATAGGAATAATTCTAGGCTCTACATGATGCTGATTTGACTTGGACATGCATTATAGATCATTAGTGGAGTGGTGTTTTGAATAGCTATATTTTGGAGTATGCAGTTTCTACTTATTCCTATCTAGAGGTTGTTGAGTTTCAGTTCTTACGTGAACCCAGAGGATCTTATTTATGCATTATCCCTTTAGCGATTAAGATCTTGATTATAACTCTAGATTTGGAAGAATGTCCTATGGCTAGCTAAACCCCACCATACGTGGGGGTAGGAGCATGTGTGGTGAAAGATGGAAAACTCTGGCGCTAGAAAGGAAAAGAGAAGAAAAGTAGATTAATTTTAATGAGGTGCATGTGAGGAATTTAAAGAAGTAACCTAAAGTTGTGGAATGAATGGTGTTGTGGAGAGAGATAGCTCATGAAGGATTTCAAGCACACACAGAGGACATGGAGTCAAGCATCTAGAACTCCCCCATTTGGGTAAGCATGGTAGAGAACCCTCTTCAAGCTTAGATGAGAGTGTACCCATGGAAACTATAAGGACCACGGACATGAATTTGATCCCTCCTAGAGACCTATCCTTGGAATTGGTTTTCTAGTTTCTACGATAGTCATTAGTAAGCAAAGATAGTGGGAATTAGATTAGTGATAGATCGAGTCAATTTTCCATCAATTTTAAAAGTTAATCAAATATCAAGTTCCTTTCTATGGTGGCACAAAGCCACCGTCTACAGTGCTATTGGAGGTCCAAAGTTAGAGGTATATTTTATGGCACATTGTTAGTACAGAACATTAGTATTATGTCCGGAAGTAGTAAAAATTTATAGACCATGGGAGTTCAGTTTACTACAACTATTGGAACATAAGGAAGTGCATCCTCTGGTGTATTTCCTTCTACAAGAGGAGGATCATGAGGGCCAGGTGGTTTGGGATCTCGGTGGATGTGGTGGTTCTATGGGTGAATAGAACAAAGAGGTAACACAAAGTTCCTGGATCCGGTGAGGCACACCACACCAACCCCGTAATTTTATTTTGAGATGTCTCTTCATCTCCTGAATACATAGAAATGAAGATGTAGCTGAGCATGTGCATATGTGTGAGATAATATGGCATGCTAAGGGGATTATAGCTCCAGAGTGTAAGGAAAACTAGTTTGTAACCACATTTTAGGGGCACACACATAGTTGGTATATGAAATATGATCTGAACTAGACTTGTGTGGACTATATCATGTTACATGATGCTTTCTTAGCAGAGTTTCATATGCCTAATTTTGAGTAGAAGATCATCATCGTGCTAAAGGACATGAAATGTGACATGCATGAGAGTGTTAGGGAGTATGATGCATGATTCAAAACTCGCTATCAAATTTATCTTATGACATTCACCCGAGTCAACATGCTCAATGGTTCATTGGAGGTTTAATCACCCTTTCGTAAGGGTGCTCTCACACAAGACTTACATAGATCCGTGAGAGGCACTTTAGGAAACTCTACACACCGAGGTAGTTGGGAGCATATACACCAAGGGTTAGCCTATTTTTTGAGGATCATACTACAACTATGGAAAAATAGTTAGAGAAATTGTTAGCTAATTCAGCTCATGAGATGCATAGTGGTATTTGGTGCACAAACTATGAAGTAGTAAGACATACCAAGGATAGTTTCCTTGAAAATCGATGTGCGCAATGTTATTGGACTATGAGATTATTCACCGGATCATGATTCCAGATGCCCACTATTTCAATGTGTGATAAGGAAGAATGTGTAATGTTACCGTGATATTTTCATGTCTACCACTCATGATATAGAGAATTGTAGGTTGATTGATCATATTCATGATGTCATTGATACTAGTGTATGTCAAACTAGTATTGCAAACAATTCCAAGGAGCAAGATGAGCATCATGATTACAATAAAGGGCACTCGATAGAAGTGGTAGAGGTAGAGGTTCAAGTGCTACCATGGAGGATTTAGATGTTTTGGTCGAGATAGTGGATGAAATGAGTTCTCTCATGGAACATTACACATGCGGATCCCCTTATCACTATAAGCATGAATTCCCTCAAAATGTTATTTTCTCTTTTATAGAAAGAACCACAATTATGAAGAATTTCTAGATCTATATGAACACTTGAACAATAAGCACAAGTAGGATAAGGGTGTAGGAATGGTTACAATACAATGCACCGTGGGAGATCAATGGATACCAAAGGTAGCACCTAATCATGAGATGTTTCCTATATTGGTCACTACAGGTGTTGAGGTTTCACATGCCTAGGAAGTTCCTCGTTGTTACAAATCAGCAGCACCTGGATGCAAATCAGTTTCTAAGTTGATGTTTGCATCCAAAGATGATTACACAACATTAAAACCTCTCTCCAAGTGTGGGACTTGTAAAATGAGAGAGGAATCTCTCCAGATTAGAGGTTGGTTCCTCAAACTCCTCTGATCAGATCTGTTATTTGCACAATTGCAGAGGTTTGAATCCTAATCCTACTCTAAATTCCAAGGAGACAGAGATAGAAAGTGCAAAAATTGAAACTAAACTAATAGGTGATACACCAAAGGAGTGGTGAACACTTCTTGTTCATGCAAATTGACACAATTTCATGAAATGCAACATGAAACATCATACACAGGATGATAAGATGCAATTAGAGGTCTGAAATGAAGCAAGACAATACAAACAAAGGACTGAAAATTGATCACAGAGTCTGCACTGTCATTTTTCACTATCAAAATCCTTGCATTTGCAACATCAAAGAGGTAGAAACCTATTACAATCATGAAGAAGGTCTGATACTTGCAAAAATCACTTGTTGAAGGTGAAAGAAGAAGCTTGCTATCCAAAAAAAATGTTCCTTTTCAAAAAAATGAGCCAAATCTGGCTTTTACAATGCATGGGTCGAGCCTAGGAGAGAGAAAATGTGTAAAAAATGTGGAAGCCATTCCCCATTGAATGAAGATGCATTAAAATAGCATGGGCATCCTTACAGACCCATGCCCTAACATTTTTGGCCATGCTGAAGAAGAATGCGACCCATTTTGCATTAAAATTGGTTGTTGAAACGTCATTTCTGGCCATTACCACGTGCCAGAAGTGTTTTTTAATTTTATCTCTCCAAACTCCACCAAAATGCAAAATTAACCCAGAATCTTGTATATAATTTCACCATCTTTCCATTGATATAAAGAACGTGAAAAACGAGCTCTGGATCGAAAGATATGGTGATTTGAAGTTTTAGGGCAAAACAGGGCCAAATCGGGTCGCTTTGATATTTTTGGCCTGGACACGTGGCGAGTTCTGATTGGCTGCGGGCCTTCTAGGGGAAAATTTCCCACAAAAACTCTCACTGAGCCATAACTTGAAAAATACATGGAGTTAGGAGGAAAACTTTACCTTTCTGGAAAGTTGAGAAAGAGCTCTATCCAATGGTGCCATTTCCAGAAGGTTTTGAGTGCCTAAAAAGTAAAATTTTGTGACTGAGGCACAAGAGAGGGAAGAATGAGAGGAGTTAGCCACAAAATGAGTAGGGGGCACATTTTGGATAACAATTTTGGCGACTCAGAGGGGTCATCTGCCTGCTGGATGAAGTTACCGTTTCCTGAAGCATCCATTGGGCATGGAGTCATGAGTTATAGCCTACAAACTGATCTAAACTTTGAAAACCTCCTCTCTGAGCCACTTGGAAACCCATTGAAATGGATTGTGCAAGAGCAAAACCAGCACCACAAAAACTATGTACAAAACTGAAAATCATACATGCTCCAAATGGAACATGTAGAGTGTGCACAAGCACTTCTTTTACTGAAAGCAAACCTACCTACTCTACCCTAATGGAAACAAAGGTGAGCTAAACAAACCCTACAACTAGTTGTGCAAAATAGCTTCCTTTCTTCAAAATTGGCAACCATGCAACTAATTTGGCATTGAACATGGCTGATTGGATGAATGGATAATCAACAAGAAAGCTGGTCTTCCACCCAAATCATCAAGGTATCAGCTGAAGGCAAATTCAATACCTCTTTTAGTTGTTCTGCATTTGGATTGGAGAGGTATGACAGCTGATCCTTGGTTCTTTGTAGCTCATCCTCATGCTTAGAAGCAAGCATGACTGGTTGTGACTTCTCCTTTGGCTCTAATAAAGCCAAATACCTGATTGGGCAAGGTATGATCCGTTTGATATGCCCATAGCTCTGATTTTCAACTCCAAAAATGGAGTCTTCTTGTAGACCTTCTTGGGTGGGTGATGTGGAAGCAATGGTAGAACCTTTCTGCCCTTTCTCCTCTTCCAATGAAGAACATGAAAGATTAAAATCTTCCAATCTTAGTTCCAAAGAGCTGCTATAAGATGCAGGCTACTACAAATGAATGCTCTCCTTCATGACAACAGGCTCAAGTATTTGGGACGTGGAAGATGAAAGAGAGAATGGTGGAAACTCAACCAGTTCTTCTTCATCAAAATAGTCCTCCAAATCTGACAGATAAACTACCTCATTATTGTCCTACTGCAAATGCTCAACTTCCTCCACGGTATCCTATTGATATGTAACTTGATCATTATGGTTTCTTTCATCCTCCAACATTGAGTTTGAGGGATCAAACTCTTCTTTAGCACTAGAACTCAAGAGAGATGAAGTAGAAAGAAGAATTGAAGGTTCTCTTGTCGCCTTCTTTGCGCTCAAAGCCCTTGGATCTGCAATTTTCTCCTCCACAACTAGAATGTGCTCCTCTTCTTTTGGATTTGGAGCAGCTTCTCCCTCTTTTACTACTTGAAGACAATCTTGTTCTTGATAGAACTCTTCCTCTAGCACGAATTTCGTTAAGTCAAACTCTTCGATCTGCTGCTCTAGAGGACAAGTTGGGACTATAGGATCTTCTTTAGAGCTTTCTTCCTCCATGGCTGATTGTGCAACTTGAATTGAATCAGCATTCTCTTTGAATAGAATGCTAACATGGACACTAATTTCGAGCAAACCGATTGCTGATCCGCTTCTTCTTTTTGCTCTTCTCCGCCGCAAAGAAATTCAGTCCTAACCACCACTTGTTTTCCAACTCCAACCTCTTCTAAAGGCTTAACCATCAAGGGGATCTTTGTCATCCCAAATTTAAGAGCCCAACTCTTGAGACTTCGAATTTCTTCATCCTTGTTTGGCTTCTCTTTTTTCTATCCTTCATGACTTATTTTTGCAATTTTTTGTGGTGGTGGAGGAGGTAAAACCTCTTGTTTCTTTGAAGGAGAGGGTGTTTCATTTAGCTCTTGTGGAGGGGATGACTGTTTGGAAGGGAAAAGGATAGAAGAATCGAGATGAGGTGGAATACTAGGGGGTGGAGAAATGGATTCAACACTTGGGACAACAGATGGAGAGTTTAAAACTTGACACCGCGAGAGAAAACAAATGGGGAAATAGAAAAAGAAAAGGCATGAGATGGTGTACTTACCTGTTGACAAGGTTGTTGAATACTCCTCTCATACACCTCTATTCCTTCAATCCACTTTACAAGTAATGGCAGAGTTGCAATCATGAAGTCAAGCTTCTATTGAGGGATATAATGCCTTGGGAAAGGTCCCACCCATGGACAGGTGCTCTACAACCGATTCTAAATGCTTTCATTTGTGCTTGAACCTAGATTGCACCATGTTTACCTCCATCTTTTGGATTTTTTCCACAAAATCTGCATCTTCCATTTGATTTTCTTCACTTCATGCATACCCTTGTTCTTGATGTTCTTCACAACCAAACTGACTTTGGCACTGCTGCTCATATGGGTAGACATGTTGATTTTGAATTTGATCAAAATGTTGATTTTGAATTTGATCAAAATGCTGATTTGGAGGATTTGTAAAACATGTTGGAGGTGTGATATACTACTGTTGTAAATGTGAATTCCATCATGGAAATGAATTTATGATTGCACAACTTCATGGAATGGAAAAGAATGAAAATGATGGAAAGAAGAATGGATGGAAATGAATGGAAAATGGTATGTAACTTAAAGAATGAGTTTTTACTGAGATGGAGTCATTAGATGTGCTTTTGAAAGTGCCTCCAAAAGGTGAATCCTTAACAAGAACACACCAAACTCTGTCAAAGATAAAATGGAAGACCTCTAAGGTCCCACCAAGCGCAAAATGCAAAGCTGTTGGCGAATCAGCAAAGACTCCCTAGATGCAAATCAGGTTTCTAAGTTGATCTTTTGTATCCAGTGTGATTCAGACAACATTGAAACCTCTCTCCAAGTGTGGGACTTGTAAAATGAGAGAGGAATCTCTAGATTAGAGGCTGGTTCCTCAAACTCCTCTGATCATATCTTTTATTTGCACAATTTCAGAGGTTTGAATCCTAATCCTACTCTAAATTCCAAGGAGACAAAGATAGAAAGTGCAAAAATTGAAACTAAACTAATAAGTGATACACCAAAGGAGTGGTGAACACTTCTTGTTCATGTAAATTGACACAATTTCATGAAATGCAACATGAAACATCATACATAGGCTGATAAGATGTAATTAGAGGTCTGAAATGAAGCAAGACAATACAAACAAAGGACTAAAAATTGATCACGAGTCCGACCTGTCATTTTTCATTTGTCAAAATCCTTACATTTGCAACATCAAAGAGGCAAAAACCTATTACAATCATGAAGAAGGTCTGATACTTGTAAAAATCACTTGTTGAAGGTGAAAGAAGAAGCTTGCTATCCAAAAAATGTTCCTTTTCAAAAAATGAGCCAAATCTAGCTTTTTTACAATGCATGGGTCGAGCCCAGGAGAGAGAAAACATGTAAAAATGTGGAAGCCATTCCCATTGAATGAAGATGCATTAAAACAACATGGGCATCCTTATAGACCCATGCCCTGACATTTTTGGCCATGCTGAAGAAGAATGCGACCCATTTTGCATTAAAACTGGTTGTTGAAACGTCATTTCTGGCCATTACCACGTGCCAGAAGTGTTTTTAATTTTCTCTCTCCAAACTCCACCAAAATGCAAAATTAACCCCGGAATCTTGTAGATAATTTCACCAGCTTTCCATTTATATAAAGAACGTGAAAAATTGAGCTCTGGATCAAAAGATATGGTGATTTGAAGTTTTAGGGCAAAACAGGGCCAAATCGGGTCGCTTTGATATTTTTGGTCTGGACATGTGGCGAGTTCTGATTGGCTGTGGGCCTTCTAGGGGAAATTTTCCCACAAAAACTCCACCAAGCCATAACTTGAAAAATACATGGAGTTAGGAGGAAAACTTTACCATTTTGGAAATCGAGAAAGAGCTCTATCCAATGGTGCCATTTCCAGAAGGTTTTGAGTGCCTGAAAAGTAAAATTTTGTGACTGAGGCACAAGACAGGGAAGAATGAGAGGAGTTAGCCACAAAATGAGTAGGGGGCACATTTTGGATAACAGCCTCAAATAAGAAGCCTATTATTAAAAATAAGAGGCATTAAATGAAAATTATCCAAACCTTACCCATTGGAAATAAGTTTATCATGAAACCATAAAGGTTATTAGAAGTTTACAGGTGAGATACAATGCTTAAAGGAATAGTCACATAAGCTAGAGTAGGCCAAAGCGGTTGAGCTTCCTCGTAAGGATGTTGAAGGAGGTTTGTAAGATTATGCCACAAGAAAACATAATTCCTTTACTAGGGGAATGGCTAAGGGTTAAAATTGTCCATGCTAGAGTTGAGCATGAGAGATGCAGATTTTACATGCTAACTTACCTCCTCACGTTTGTATTATGGAAAATATATCACTTTGAATGTAGCTATTGACAAATGGCTTTAGAGTAACATTTTTATTGATAAAGGAAAATAAGTGAAAGTACTCACCTTGGATGATGAAATCGAAGAGGAGACCACCATTACAACCATATTCAAATGTGTTGTTTATGGTGAACATGACTAAATCCACACCCATTGGAGTCTTGAAATAAGCTACTATTACTATACAAAGGGCCAAGTTTACTCTGGGACTTTGAGGTCTTGGCACTTATAGAGACAGTAAAGTTTTCTAGCATTTATTGGGCACCTTTGGTGTTATGCAAACAATGTTAATATGCACTTTAATAAAGGATATATTAGTTTTGAGAACAAGGAAGAGTGCCTCATCATTCCTTTGAGAGATAGAAAAGTTGAACCTTATGTAGAACCTTTGATTGAGGAGGATTTGAACATAATTTATGTGTGCACCATTAGAGATCCTAAAGTACTTGAACCATTAAAGGAAGGATTTATTCAAAGTGGGATGATGCACATCAATGAGTGATAATACCAACATTTCTTATAACAACCTGGGTGCATGGGACTTATGAAATGGTTGGGAACAATATGAAAAAATATAGTTACGCACATGTTTCACCATTTTCTTTACATTTTTAAATGATGAAACAGATAGGGTTTTGTTAGGAGGAATACCTATTAAATAGGTTGGTTGATGGTGTTGTGTACATTATGATTTCTCGATCCATTCGATTGTGAGAGCTTCCTTTTGGCTGGGAGGAACTACGAAATATAAAATAAGACCACAAAAGAATAGTTAAATAATATATTAAAGTGGACTACCTAGCATATGCTAGATCCGGAAGTGATATTCCCTAAATGGTTGTCAATCCATTGTTTAAAATAAATTAATACAAGAAATAAGAAAATTCCTACTGTAGTTGATATGATTTAGGTATCTCATTCAATCAAAATAAGAAAATCTAATATAACGGGCTAGGCTATAGTTAGATCTGAAGGGTTGGTAGGTGTCAGTCAAAGTACTAGGACTGGTCAAGGTATGATTCTAGGTTGTTTAGGTCAATTGGTAGGAGGTTGTTTGGCTATGTTCTTAGGAAGAGTAAAAACACAGAGACCAACATCAATCTGGTATGACCGATGATGGTTTAGAGATAACCGATGAAAGCATTACTATGAGTTTTAATAACTCACTAGTTCATGATTTAGGGACTTATCCGAGAATGCCTGGAGATGGTGAGGAGTGGGTGTAGCTCTGGAGAGGTGTTAGAAATACTCAAATATGTCTAAGAGTAGGTATGGGTGATTTTATGGTGTGGGTGAAGGAATGATCAAACTTATATGGAGATAAATGGTGGGGAAGTGAGAGTTCAAGTAGAAACTAATAACAGAAGTAACAAATCCTACTAGAATCAAAATAGAAGAATGTTGGTTAACAAGATACTTACTGTGATGCAGATTTGATGGCTTGATGGAGGTGATAATTGATCGCAGAAGAATGATGTTTGGTCATGGAAGTTCTTCTTAAAATGCTACCATGGGTGCAATGCTCCTAGATCTGTCTAGATGATGGTTCTGGATGCCTAGATGCACAAAAAGATGTTGGTTCTACTTGCATGAAACTCTGATCTCATTCTCCTTGGTCTCAAATGTGCCAACCTCTCAAAAAAGGTTGCTAAGGTGAATAAATGGTAACCAATGATGGTTCCATCTTGACCGATGTCATTTTAGGTCCGATCCATTAAGGCAGATTCCCTAGGTTTACTAAAATGGGAAGATATTTCTAATTTCTTGGGCCAAGTTGGTTTGTTGTTATCATGGATCGAATAGAAGCTTCCTTCTAATGAGTGGGAATGTGGTTAGAGAAATCTTAGGAATTGATTTTAAGGTTAGACCAAATTTAGCTCATTAAGGCAAGTAAGACTTAGTTATTGTTAGTAATGGAAACATGCCAAGAATAGGTCTAGGGTAAGGTGGATGGATGAGGTGTCTAGGTGAGGTGGAAATTAGGTCAATTAATGTAATAAAATAATGGATATTATGAGGATGGGTATTTAATCTAAATAAAATAATTAAATTAATTATTAATGTGGGGTGAAAGGGGGTCATGGTTAGGGCCCATGTAGTTTAGGTTGGTTATCCAATCATGGGCTAAGGGGAATGTAACCAAATTTAGGTGTCTACATTTTCCCCTTTTTGTCACGTAGCTTGTATTGGTAAGCGATGCCGACAAAAATAAGAAATGGGTGCCCCATGTTGAGGTGAAGGTGATCCCCTCAAACCAGAACTAGTGAGGTGGAAGACCGGAAGTGGTGAGTGGTTTGATAAAAGGTGGATGTGGTGAAAAGGAGCATAGAGATGTGGGTGAATGTGGGAAAGGAGAGAGGTCAAAAACAAAAAAATATAGGAAATGGCCAGGGTCAAAGGTAGTGGTAGTCAAACACACACACACATTATAAATTGTGACATGACTCTAGGTTGAAGATCTTGCAAACTCTACATCATCCAAGGTCGATAGGTTTATCCAAACAAGGTTGAAGTGATTCCGGTATCCAAGGCATAGGATATGGTGTAGAAACACAACGTAGGTTAGGTGCTAGGAACGTTTAGGTATGTTCTAGTACACCAAAGGTTAGGTCAAGATAAAAAACATGATAATAGGCAAGGTAAGGTCATTAGGTCAAACAACATGGGTAATAGTGTCACAAGGTATAATGAGCACATGAGTTCATAGGTCACTAACAATGTTTCGAGTCCAGGTAGCTAGGTCACGACATGGGTAGGGATGAGGTATGGGTAAAATAACAAGTCCCTAAAATCATTGGACAAGTATAGGTAATGTGGGCTACAGGTAAGTGGCAAAAAGTGTGGGGAAGGGCCACGGGGTGGTGGGAAAGATAATTATGGGCAAAAATGGGTAAAAGGTATTGAAAGGAGGATGGTAGGTGACCAATGTCAATTAAGTAATGACCGACATTGGTTGACTAGGGCACACCATGACCGACCTTGAGTCGGTCAAGATGATGTGGGTATATAAAAATTGAAAATCCATATAATATGGATTCATTTGTACATTTTGGATTTTTTGAAAATGACAAGAGAACAAGACTTTTGTGCCTTATCGAGAGGAAAGTACGTGGGGTTGTACCAAGCTGAGGTGGAGAGATCCGGTTGGAGAGGAGAGCTAGGTAGATGGGTCCATGAGATCAAGTGGAGGGAGGTGATTGGTAGAGAGGTTAGAGGTAGATATTTGACATGGTGGAGGTAGGAGAAGGTTTGGGTGGACCACCAACATAGTGGCCAGATGTGCCACCATGGAGGTGACATCGAGATGAGGTAAGATCTAATCATTTTCATTGTTATTTGATATAGAAGAAGGAAATGTAGAGGGGTAGAGGTAGGGAGGTTAAAATAATTGAAATTTGTGGTTAAATGAATGAAAGAGGGGGTGGGAAAGGTCAAAGGTAGGGGGAAGAGGGTTGGGGAGGGACTTAGGTGAGGTGTGGGTAGGTTCATAGGGAAAATGGGAAATAAATTAGGTAAAGGAAATTGGGGTTTGTTTGGGGTGTGGGCACGAGTAAAAGTGACCGACATGGTCAAGGTATGGCCGATGTTGGTCTTTGTACACCTAACATGGTCAAATATGAGGGAACCGATATCGTTATAATGGACTGGTAACATTTAGGAGTAATCGTGTTGGATTATGGTGAAAGGGATAGAGGTCTAGGAAGGGTAAGGGGAAAGGTTAGGTAAAGTGGGTAAAATAGATAGTGGGGGTGGGGTCAGTAAGAAGAGAGAGTTAAGGTCAATGTTGGGTAAAATCAACCTTGAATAATGTGTGGGATGTTTTGTTGAACGCAGTGCTAGAGAGAAGCTACGATGAGAGACCGAGTACCACCCCCTTATTTCTTGTCAAGATGATCGAGTGTCACCACCAATGAGTGGAGTCACGTGATGGATGTCGGCTTGATAGAGTGAGGCATTACATACACATAGTCCGGGATCCAATTTTGATGGTCACCCTCATCGACAGATGGGATGCAATGAACCAATACCTTCCATCTATCAACGATGGGTGAGATGATAATCACCCTGGAGGATGTGTACAGGATCTTGTGGTTACCGATAGTGGGGATGCAAGTGTATTCAATCTCCTTAGAGGCATTTGAGGAGTTGATGTTGACCGTGTTTGGCAAGGGGATGGTAGAGATGAGGTTCCACAACATGAATCTGAGCTATGGGGAGATGTATATAGCCCATCCTGAGGAGATGAGGCTAGTTGTTCTTATTATGGAGGTAGTGTGTTGTTTTTCACTGCCAGATGTAGAGGGTGGGAGATTCCCATGGTTGATGGGGGTCCTCCATGACATGATGGAGGAGAGGACCCACTTTCTTTGGGTGCCATCATACTTGGTGTAGTTGTACATGGAGTTATGGGCCTATAAGAGATTGCGGTGGTTTAAGACTATGTTGCACCTTTCTTCTCCACTACTGGGCATATGAGCACATTGTATGTGTGAGGTCACTAGGTATGCCCTAACCTGATGCATTTGACATTGGCTTGGTTTGAGTGGGTTACAAGTGCAATGGGTGCCATTGTTAGAGTGTGTAGAGCTATTGAGGCTACACATGATGTAGCCTATTACAGGCACATATTGGAGGGACTATCTGGAGTAGACATTATTTAGAGGCCATATGTGGGCTTCCCTCATACAAGAACATGGTCATGGAGTTAAATGACCTCGTAGCTAGTTTGATGGATAGTGGGGCATCACGTAGGAGAGCATGAGATGATACCCATAGACAGTGGTTAGATGGAAGTTTGGGCTAGTGCAGGCAGATGTACCACCTCCTTTCCCACAAGTATAGGAGGGATTTCATGGAGAGACCTATGTCTCCACCGTGACCTACCATGCCGACGGGTACAGAGGAGCCACCAATGGACCAGAAGATTGATGATGCTAGTTAGTACAGAGATACAAATAATGGTGGGAAATGCAGCTATAGCACCACACACCCAGGCAGTGGTAACTAGATGTGGTGACCCTTAGAGTCCAGAGGGACACTTTATAGGGACATGTGGCCACATTACAGGCCCAAGTTATAGGTCTATAAGGATAGCTGATGGGTCACAGGAAGAGGTGGCCATGCTTTACAAGAATAAGTGGTGTCCCTTCAAGTTAAATCACATGTTTATATGGGTCGACGGGGCACCACACACACAAGTGGAGCCATGAGATGGGGGAGTGGTGGCCCCATAGGCATATCATAGGTTATAGGGCTAATTGGCCACTACTCAGGCACAAATTGTGGCCTTAGAGCTCATATTGTAGAGAGGCACCAGGCGTAGGCACCCTAAAAACAGATCATTTCAGTACAGGCATAGAGGCCACTATTAGTAGGGCCGAGCAAACAAGTCATGGTGAGACCCATGTAACCTCCTCATAGTTCCCATGATGAGATTCATGAACGCCCTTAGTGATTCGAGGAATTATCAAGATCACTTGGTGGCTTATGGGATAGATGTCCCATCATATGTTGAGAGCACAGAGCACAAGCAAGCCTTGAGTGAGAGGACTAGATCCCGTACTCACAATGTGGAGAGCATATGGGGACGAGCCCATAGGTAGGGGCCGGTGAGGCCACGAGATGTCAAAGGCTAGATCTAGGTGAGGGGCCAAGGTGGATTATCTGAGGCCCACAATAGTGGTGATGAGATGATTATTAGATGCCCATCATATGAGAGCATAGGAGTTAGGAGAGACATACTCAAGATCGATGGGTAGAGATATTGATATCGTCATTTGGATAACATTATTTTTGATTATTTGTGATATAGGACCGCCTATATGCTAATGATTTTATGATATTTAGGGGTACGTATGTTGATGATTTTGAGACATTTTTATTTGATATATTGTATATGAGAGGTATTTATATCAATTTTTGTACCCAAGTATATATGTATAGACACTCAGATGTGGATGATATATATTGAGATGATGATGTTTATGGGATGATTCATATGATTGTGTATAATTTTGTTATCATGGCATTATGCATGTGATGAAAACTAGGTAATTAGGCATGGATCGAGTCAGGTTGTTTTAGGCATGGTGGATTTAGGTTGGTTTAGGCATGGATTAAGTCACGTTATAAGCATGGATTAAGTCAACATTATTTTAGGCATGGATGAGTCAAGGTTAGTTTAGGCATGGATGAGTTAGGGTGTTTTAATGTCCAATTTTTTTATAATATGAGAGACAAATGTTTATGTATATACTAGGTTTGGTTGTGTAATTTCCAAATTTGGGCCATAATGAAAATGTGAAAATGATAAATGTGTATGAGTTTTGTTGTTATTAGGTTTAATTTCCAACTATTGATATAAAATGGAAACTAACTAGGGTAGAATGTGAATAAAAGGGGAAGGGGGAATTTTTAGGGTGAAGAGTGGATGAGCTAACCTCCAAGGGCCCCATGCCCTGAAGTGCTACCTACATAGTCCCGGTGAAAAGGGACCTCAAGCCGATGTATTTCTCTCATAAGCTAGGAAGATTGTGTTGAAGTAAAGGAATGGATTGATAGATGTGTAGGCATGGGTGAATGTAGATCATAGGCCATTATTGAGTGGTTATTAAATATAGGTGTCGATGAGCTGGTCCCATATAGGATAATCAATAAGTAATGAGGAAGGCAAATGGTAAGAGGTGGTAAAATAACCACTTAATTGATAAGAACCCTAATGATTCAACCATACTTAAGAGGGGATGATGAACATAAGACCCTAAAGGTGTTGCATAATGGACCATTCTAAGGGTGAAGAAATTTTCATAATCATTAAATGTCACGTTTGCTGAAATTCCCTTGAGTAACGAGGGAATTAGGCTAAAAAGGAAAAGAGGTGAGAATAGGTGGTTTAAGCATAACTTAGTGTATGACAGCGTGTCTTTCAGAACAAGAAACCCATGATCAAGAATAGGCAAGTCCATGATGAAAATTTCATCTTTTTTTTTTCTTCATTTGTTTGTTTGTTTTTAATAGATCGATCGATGCGGGAAGTCTATATGGGATGAGTATATTATCTCCTTGAGGTCTTTGATGATGGGGAAGCTTCGGATATTTATTAATTTTTTCAATGACTTTATATAGTTGTCCTTCAAGGGAGAAGTCTATTTATAGTGGTGAAATTAGAGTGAAGAGATGTCCCTTTTGAGGGATTCATCTTTGCTGAAGTTTGACTCAAGGAGCTACATCCCTTTTGTTTTTGGATGTTTAAGTCATGGAACAAGACTATAGAGGAAGAGTAGGTTCTTTTTTTAGAATACAAGACCATAGCACACTAGGATTAACTATGAAAGAGGTGGTTTCAAGTGATGAACGACCATGGGATTCCATCTTAAAGAAGAAAAGTATCCATGAGAATCATGCTATGAGTAGAGTTGTGGTACTCATATTGAAGATAAGGTTGAAAGGTGATGGGAATCACATGATTCTTTTTGAGTTGTGGATACTCAAAATGGGTAATATGGAAGGTGAACAACGCTCAAGGGACAAATGATCAACCGAAGAAAGTGATTTAGAACTGATATCAACAATAAAATGGTCAAAGATGTAAGGCATTAAGGGATTTAGGTTGGGTTTACCTTTGAGTGAAGAAAAATGATAAGCACCTAATCCATAGGCATGGGTAATGATATAGGGTCCAAGCCAATTAGGAGAAAATTTTCCCATTTACTTTTCTCCTCTTTAGTTACATGTTGATTTTCTTTCAAGATGAGGTCACCGACCTGAAAGGTTCATTCATGAACATATTTTTCATAGGCACATTTGATACATTTTTGGTAGATTTAGAGATGGTCAAGAGCATTGAGATGACATTCATCTAATAACTCAAGTTACACCAAACGATCTTGGCAAAATTCATCATCATTGAGCATGTCTTGTAGTGAGATGCGGAGAGATGGAATCTAGACTTCAAGAGGTAAGACAACCTCGCACCAGTAGACCCGAGAAAAGGGTGTGGCAAGTCATCAAGTGTGAATACTAGTATGATAAGCCCACAACGACAAAAAGGAATGTATGTATGCCAATATTTCCAAAGTATCATTGACTACCTTCATAAGAATTTTGTTTAAGGTTTTATTGGTTGATTCATCTTAACCATTGGTTTAAGTAATAAGGTGATGAGAAACTTAGTTGGATGCCAAAAGCATCACATAATTTACGTAGGGTTTTGTTTTTGAATTATTTTCCATTATTAGTGATGATGCGGTGAGGAACACCAAAATGAAAAAATGATGATTGCTCACATATTTTCTTAGATTTTGTAGAAATGAGGGAATGGCCTCTACCCATTTAGTGTAATATTCAAGAGAAATTATGATCCATTGGTGGTGTTGTGAAGAATGGGGTTGATCTCACCGACAAGATCCAAACCCCATTGAGAGAAAGGCCAAAGGTCTCATGTGACCTATAAGGCATGAATAGTGTGTGTGGAGATTAGCATGTTCCGACATTTCATGCAACATTTGACGTAATCACAACAATCACAATTTAGGTTTGGCCAATAATAGCCTAGGAAAAGGATGTGTTTTCACAATGGCTAAACCACTAAAGTGACCTCCAAAATTCCATCGTGGACTTCTTAATGGTGTAGGGAATTTTAGAACTCGTAAGGCATCGTAAGAGAATGCCATCAAAGCCACACTTGTAAAGAATACCACCCATGATGACATAACAAAAGACACTTTTAAGAAAGGAACGTTGTACATTACAAGTGAGATCATCAAGTAAAATGGAAAGGGAAAGATAGTCTACATATTTATTATACCAAAGGTCACGTGGGTCGGGGAAATAGTTTAACTACAAGAGTAGACCTCACGAGGTAAATAAGAGGGTGATTGTATCCTTTGTATTGTGATAAAGATTTTAGAGTTAGCGGGCAAAGCAGGTATCTAAGAAGCCAAGCAAGTCATGGTATCTACAAACTTATTGGTAGAACATGGGGTGGTTTGAAGTGTATAACGGTCAAAGGTGGTCAAAAGTATGTCTACATGTTGCTTATACTTTTGAAGGATCTCATTACGACATTGGTATAGACCATTGACTTGGTTTATGACCAACTGAGAATCACCAAAGATATTAATTGTCTTAACATCTAAGGCATATATAGCTGGAGACCCAATACGAGTTCTTCGTATTCGTAATTTTGTTTATACAATAAAAATCAAGTTTGAAAAATAAAGGCATAGCTTAACCCTCAAGGGAGATGACAATAACACTAGCCCCACCCCCACGCTAACACTCAAGCCATCGAAGAAGAGTGTCATTTGGTAAGCGGGTTCATCATGGGAAAGGGTAGCTATAGACTCATCGGGAAGTCAAAGTTAGATGGTTAATCCTCGGAAATAGGGTATATTAACCATTTGGTCATCAATAGCCTAGACCTTGATGAATTTTGATGAATGAATTCTAGGTCAAGGTCGGCAAGAAGCATAAGCCAACGTGCAATGCACATTGATGTTGATAGGGTTTGGCATACATATAGTGTAATGGGTCAGTATTAGTAATGATGAAGGTTTTTGATTGAGTAGGTAATGGTGGAGCTTGGTGGTGATGAAAACTAAGGCTAAGAAGATTTTTTTGGTGTGGGTATATCTAGTTTCATAGTCAAGAAGGGTGCGGCTTATGTAATAAATCACTTGCTCTCTATGATTCTTATCGTGATGAGTGAGCATGACACCTAAAGAATGGTTAGTGGCAGAAATATATAGGTAAAAGGTTTGATCATCCTTAGGAGGAATGAGCACTAGTGGTTGAAGGAGGTATTGTTTTAAGGCTTTGAAGGCTTTATAACATTCATCATCCCATTTAAATGAAATGTATTTTTAAGAAAGTGGTGAAATGGTTGACAATGGTCGAAAGATGAAAGATAAAATGATGAATGAATTACAATTTTCTTGTAGGCTTCAAAGTTGATGGAAATTAGTGGGTAGAGTCATTTCAGAATGGCCTTGAATTTAGAAGGATCAACTTCTATGCCATGCAAAGAAATGATGAAACCTAGGAGTTTTCCGAAAGTATAGTAAAGATGCACTTCTTTGGTTGAAGACACAAAATACTTGATGTGTCGGTCAAATATTACTTTAAGGCTAGACAAGTGTTCAGTTTGATGTTTAGATTTGGCTAGAAGATCATCTACGTAATCTTCCAATATGTGATGCATGATGCATGGAAGATTACACTTATATGATGCATGGAAGATTACGCTGATTTTACTAGAAGATCATCTATGTAATCTTCCAACTTGCATACATGATCATCTAAGTCATGGCCTGATAGGCATGACTACCAACATTTTGAGGCCAAAAGGTGTGACTAAATAGCAGAAAGTCCCCAAAGGGGTGATGAAGGAAATCTTGTGTTGATCCTCTCGAGCTAGTAATATTTATTCAGAAAGCTCGAGAAACTATCCATGAGTGATAGCATTTCATGGCCAGTAGTGAGATCAAATAGTTGGTCAATGCTTGGTAGGGGAAATCATCTTTGGGACAGGCAAGGTTGAGGTCATGGAATTCCATGCAAATGTGAAGTCCCCCTATCACCTTTGTGATAGGAACGATGTTAGAAATCCATTAGGGGTAGTCAATGGGTAAGATAAAGGAAAATGAGAGAAGGCATTGAAGTTCTTCTTTGACTGGGAAAGAGTAATGCGAGGATGCATTTTCCGTAGCTTTTTTTTTATGGGTTTAGCATCAAAAATGGTTACGGTATTGTGGAACCACAATGTTTTGGTTAATACCAAGCATATCAGCATAGGACTAGGCAAACGCATTGCTATGGTCCTGAAGGAAAGAGATGAAGGCTTCATGTTCAAGTAGTGTCTAAGTATTGGCCAATCTTTATAATCATCCCGAGTGTTAATGTTTATTTTTATGGTCGATTCATTCAACATGGTTTTTCATCTCAAAGGGAAACGGCCGATGAATATAAGAGTCTTCCTCACCAAGGTAAGTGAGGATGGAATCATCATCTTGACATTGAACATACATTAATAGAAGGTGTATCGTCATCAATCATGTAGGATACAGAGTGGGAGAGAAGAGGGAGCTTCACCATCATGTTTATAAGTCATTGATCCCAAGGAATTGGTGTTTACAAAAAAAAAGTTAGGAGGAATAGATTGGGATCTATGGACTCCATGTGTGAAGATGGTATTTTGGGTGAATGAGATGGGGAAGATTTTCCATCCTCGATGAGGTCAAATTGAACCTTCTTGGAGGGTGGAGAGTCAAAACCAATGCCACTACGGTCATTGTGTTTACAAGAGGTACAGGAAATGATAGTATGGTGGCCCTATTCGTAAAAGCTGAAGCCAAATCCTTTCCATGTGTAGTGGTGAAGGAATGTGTGAGTGAAGTGGCGGTTAGTGAGGGAGTATAGGTCGATTCAAATGGTTGGGTTTGGGATGGAGGTTTAGGTTTATAGGTGGCAATATCTAGTCCCCCATATGTTAGATTAGTGCGAAGGTGGGGAGGGCCATAAGGAAAACTTCACCGATGTGGATGTCATAATTGGGGTGTTGGTGCAGGTTCCCATACTCTTGCGGGGTGAGGAAGGTGTTGATATTGTATAGGTAGTATTCCCCAGAGTGAGGTGTTGAAAAACACCTTCTAAGGGATTAGTAGTCGAGTATGTGGGTAGTGGGGATAGATGGCTTGCTAGATGATGGGGAAACATGTGTGTCAGCAGTAAAGGCTATAGCTACAATAGGGATAGCAAGGTTAGATGCAGCAGAGGTAGTGGTAGTTTTGGTGGATGGGCTTGTAGGTGAAGGTGAAGTAGTGATAGTGGCAGATGCCTTGACTAGTACAAGCACATCATTGGGCCGATATAGCATGTTACAGTCTTGAAAGGTGATGGGTCAAGCAGGATGGTGTAATTATGTCCCTTGTGTTCAAATTTGAGGTAGCGATGTAAAGTCAAAGGGACATAACCCATGACATGGATCCAAGGTCAACGAGTAGAAAGTTATACTGGAACTCCCCTTCTAGGACATAGAAAAGTTTTGGGATAGTGCGGGGACCCACGCGGACATGGAGAACAATGGTACCTAGGGTAGAGGTCATGGCATCATGAAGGAGTGCAACATAACAAGGTTATCATGCATGTAATTGGTAGGTATCTGCATTTGGTCATATGCATAGGAGGAGATGATGTTAATGCTATCACCATCATCGATCATAACACATTGTATGTGTATATTATCGATAAAGATAGAGATGAAAAGAGTGGGGTCGGGGTCATCGGACTAGAAGGGAGCAATCTCTTCATTTGAAAATTTGAGGGTGACCACTTGGCGAGTAGGTGGAGGTGTAGAGGAAGGTGATGACCTAGTGAGAGAGGCTACATGGTGAGGGGTAATGATGGAGGCTATGGGTGTGGGGTCATTTGGTAAGACTTCAATAGATTAAAGGACCTCCATGAGGGCTTGATAATGTGACTCCGAGGTTTGGACGAGGTCATATAAAGACATTTTGAGGGGGATTGGTGTAGTTATTTTAGCATTGTGCAATGTGTGACCCCATCAGAAATAGGATATGTAGGACCTTGAATGGTGAATTTTGGTATGGGTGTAGATGGTATGTTGGGTATAGGGTTGGTTGATGGCCCAATTGCTTTTATCTTGCCATTGTCTTTCTAAGCACGGTGGTAATGTTGATCAAAATAATTTCGAGGGAGGTGGATGAAGAGGGTGTGTCATGGAAGGTATAGTAGCATGAGGGAAAACCCTAATGAGGGATACTATCCTTGTGAAATGGGTAGGGTGCATTGGCATTTTGGTGGTGGTTTGGTCAACTCTCTTATATGAACCATGTTAATCTCAAATCTAGGGGTGGATCAAAGAGTCATGGGGTGGATATTTTGGTCACCGAGTATGTAATGGGAGAAGATCTTGGAAATTGGAGAATGTGAAATGGGGTCCTCATCAAGAAGATTGTCATCGTCAAAAATTTCTTCGGGAGGACACAATTAGAAAAGAGTAGTTTTTAAATCCTTATAGTTCTCTACATCATGTCCTGGCACACGATGGTAGGTGCAAATTTTAGTTTTGTCAAACCCTTTTGGTTTGGGTTTGAGTGGGTCGTAAGGTCTAAGAGGTGGTAATGTGATGAAAAAAGTTTCGAGGAGATTGGTTAAGATTTTGGCATAAGATCTTGCTAGTGGATCAAAATGGGGGTGAATGTGGGTTTAGGTACAGGTGTGGCTGATTCTGGAGGAAGAGGCTTTCAGGAGGGGGAATGGTTTGGTTTACTAGTTTGGTGTGTGAAGTGGTCTTAGGTCTTGGTTGCATCTGGCTGGGTACTAACATGGTAGAAGAGCTAAAAGCTAGCAATGGAAGGTTTGGTTGGCTTAACTACCTTGTTTGAGGGTAGTGTATTTTTAGCTCTAGGTTGTACCTTTTTGGGAAATGATGACATGGGTGTACAAGATGTGGAGGGAAAAGTAGATGGTGGAAGAGGATGGGTTACCCATGGGGGTAACCGAGGTGCTATGGAGGTGGGTGGTATAGGTTGGGTAGAAGGCATGAGTGAAAGAGAAGAAAGTGTCATGGGTAGTGAAGAAGTTATGGATGGTAGTGGAGGTATGGGTGGTAAGAAGGGTTACGTGTGAGGGCGTAAGTTGTGTGCGTGGAATGGGTATATTAAAGTTTCTATGATGAGGAAATGGGTTGCTATGTTCTTGGTTTACCGGTGGATGGGGGTTTCTTGGCTAGGGTCGAGGGGTGAGGTCCTAGGATGGATGGAAGGGGTGAAGGTGATAATGGCATGGTAGGTGAGGTTGGTGTATGAGGCCTAGGAGGTTGGATCTTATTTTTAGGGTTCGGGTTAAGTTTAGTGTTAGTTTTAGAAGATGTGGCTAAATCTAATTTGATGGGTGGGTGAGTAAGGCTAGCTTTCGGTATGACCCCTAAGGTAGTGATAGGTTTAGGTAAGGGAGATGATATAGGCATGGGTAGGTGTTTGGGTGTAGATGTATGTTGGGTTATGGGAATAGGTATGATTTGGGAAATGGGTGGTGATGTGTAAGGTGTTGCAATAGTTATGGTTGTGTTTAGTTTGGCCACTTGAAACACTTTTGGATAGATAGTGGAGGTGTCGCAAGTGATAGCCGCATTTGTGTTGAAACAGAAGTAGATGTCATCTCTAATGTAAGTCTCTATCAACATAGTCCAGTGATTGGCTAAGCGTGAAAATGGTACTATTATAATCGGGGCCAACATGGATCGTTTCTATATCCATTTACATCCATTTGCTCGAATGGGTGATCTGCAACTCATTTTTCTAGTCGAATGCCTTCAAAATGCCCTCAATGTTGTTATTCTACCCCATTTTCAAACAAAATCCAAGTTTCCCCTTTATTGTGCCCTAATATTTTTCATTTGCATGGGTTGTGTTATTTTTCCTTGGCCAAAGCGTAAAAGAAACCCGTGTTTGATCGACTTCCATTTTTGTGAAGGTGAAATCTCACTCCCCAGGTCTAAATTAATATAAAATCATGCTTCACTTGTTTCAAAATTGAAAAATCCACCTTCCTTGTGAAAAAGTTTGATTTCAGAGGCATCCCCTACATTTTTACATTTTGATGGGCATACGGGCATGTTCTACCCATCAAATTTATCATTGCAATGTTTATGCTGACGTGGTAGGCTCTCATTGGCTGGGTGCGGTCGGAAAAAATGTTATAACTTGTCATTTTTGAGTTTTTTGTGAGGGGAAATTTTTCGTGGCCCCACAGTGCTACAGTGATGTGCCTACGTGGCATGATCTGATTGGTTGATGGATGGATCGGGGGTGGCGGGCCACACTTAGGAAATTTTCTTCCATTATGGAAAATTTCTCAAAATCAAATTTTTGCCCGAAGGCCCGCAGTGAATGGCATGATGACACATGGCACAGAGAGGTCAGGTGGATGGTGAAGGACTTGGGAAAATTTTTTGATGTTTTTTGGCTCAGGGTGTCAGGGGAAAAATTTGGCCCATGAGCCCGTGCCCAATGGGAAGGTGACACGTGTCCAGGATGGTCAAGGTGGGGGTGGGGGTCACTTAAAATTTTTCTTCAATTTTTGAAAAATTCTCAATGTCAATTTTTGGCCCACAAGCCCGCCTCCAATAAGAAATGGACACGTGTCCAGGAGAGTCAGCATGGAGAGGTGAATAGTTGGAAATTTTTTTGAAGTTTTTGACTTCAAAATGCAAAAAAAATTTTTTGATCTGGAGGCCCACATCGAAATAGGAAAGTGACACGTATGTAGGGGATGAAATGGAGGTGCAGAGGTTTGGAGAAATTTGAAGTTTTTTTAACTTCAAAGGGTAAAAAAGGAAAATTTTGGCTCAAGAGCCCGTGATGAATGAAAAGTGGACATGTGTCCCGGATTTGGTGGAGATGAGGAGCATGGAGGGAAAATGAAAAAATTTACAAGTTTTGGTGAAAAATCTCAAAACCAAAAATTTGTCCATGGCCCCGAAATGGGAAAAGTTGAAGGTGTCCCCCCCATCCAATCAAGGGGGTGACACGTGGCACATTTCAAAGGGTGAAAATAAGAGCGGGCCCACAAGAGGTTTTTTTTGTGCTCATGGAGGTTGAAGGCAAATTTGGAAGGGAGTGGCTCCGCATCCAATGGGGAGAGTGACACGTGGTGAGAGGAGAGAGTGGGTGTTCGGGGCATGGAGAATTTTGAGAAAATTTTCCTTTTCTCAAAAAAGTGGAAAAATTCATCAAATTGGCCCATGGTTTTGGGGGCCCACATGAGGACACGTGGGCATCCAGGGGGGCATGCGGGAAAATATTCAAAATTTTCCCAAAGTCAAAAAGGTTTAAAATGCATTTTTAGGATTGGGGGCCCGCCCCAATCGTATTTGGACATGTGTCCCACCTTATTCAAAGGAAAAAAGGTAAATTTTTGAAGGGATTTGAATCTGACACGTGGAGGGCAGAGATTTAAAGTTGATTTTAATAATGACAATGCACGTTAATTGTGTAATTTCATTTTTGGGCGCCATGGAAGCTCCAAGAAGTGTGGAATCATCATTTTTGCACCAAATCACATGAAATTTTATATGATTTTGCATCCTTTCAGCCTTTTGAACACAATGGCATCATTCATTTGAGCTGATTCGGTGCCCTATAGTGTTTTTCGTGAAATATTTTTCTCACCCATGTAAAAATGTGAAAGGTAAAAAATGAAAAGTTGCAGAGTTAAAAATGATGAAGGGAAAAAGGTGGAAAATGATTGCAAATGCATGTTGGCATGGTGGAATGCCAAAAATGTGACCCTAGGATGGATAAGGATCTGAGTTCATGCAATATTTTAAAATATTTGTGCATCTCTGGCATTTGGTGAGTTGTTTTATAGTTTTATATCATTTTTCATCAAATGGATAGGGTTTTGTAACAAATTTGATCCCTTGAGCATATTCTTTGCTTGGGATGCAAGGATCCAAGCTGGCAGAGGGTATATGATGTAATTTGGAGGCATTTTGAAAGGTTCTGTTGAGAATTTTGGAGGAGAGAGAAGAATTTTCATGTGGAAAACTGGAAGAAGTCCATTTCTTTTGGAGAGACTGCCTGAGAGCCATTTTTATTCTTGTTTGCATCAAATGTTCATCATGTTGAGTTGGTTTCAGCTGTAAAGCCATCAACAAGCTTTGAGATTGTCTAAATAACATTCCCTTGTTGATATATTTGATCAAATTCTTGGATTAATTGGTTTTATCTCTTGGCAAAGCTTGCATACACTTATATTTCAGTATGTTTTCAATTTGTGTTTCATGCTCATGTTGCAATCTTGTGTTTGGGATCTTTATTGATCATACATGGTCTCATTTTTGTAGATGGTTTAAGGCATTTACAATCTTCCATTCAGAAGAGCATTCATTTGAGTGAAGATAAACAAGATTTAAATTCATCTTACCTTCCTTGATTAAATTGAGGGTGTTTGTAAACCTTTGGGTGTACCTTAGGTCATGATCTAACAAGGGTTTCTAAATGCTTCATTGATATTTTTCTTCAAGCCTTTGTGGTAGGTTATCAAAGTTTGTATGGAATAGTGTAGATTTGGGCATCCATGTGTGCACACATCCTGGTTGAAAGAGCACTTCAAATTCATTGAAACATCTTTGTTGTTTAGGTGTTGTAATTCATTTGCAAAGTTTCCCAAAGAAGGTGATGACTCCTAACTACTCTTGTCCCAACATCTCTCATCATCAGAATTTCATTTTAAACTAACTCATCCTACCTACATACCTACGCATTTGCATTGTGTGTCCACAAAAGAATTCAATCCTTTCACTAAAATGCACAAAGTTGATCAGGGTTTTATCATGTCTTTAGCAGCTCTAGCTTTGTTTTGAGAACATTTCCATCATTTAGTAGTGACAACTCCTTTGAGTTTGGATAATGGATACTTGATCATGTTTTCACAAAGCCTCTTCCATATCATATGTAAAACACAAGGATATCTCCATCTCCTTACCATATAAGGGCTGCAATATAGGTTCTCTTGCCTTGGTTGATAGGCACAACCTAAAATAGTGAGGGTTAGATCAAAACCCTCTTGAAGGTGCTATCCACTCCCTCAATTCTTGAATGCAAACAAGTAGATAGGTGTGCTTCCCAGCTACAAATGACATACAAAACATCTATCTATCCTTGAGTGTCTTGTGAAAATTCATGATGTTGTTCAAGTTGTGAAGGAGATTAAATCTAGATACCAACACCCGAGTGGCACCATTGCTGGAATTCTTGGAATTTCTTGGTGGTTTTGAAGTATTTGAGAGGTTTGAGCATTTGTGTGATTAAGTATTTGAGTTGTTACATTCTTGAGATATCATTTCATACTTCAGATCTGCATGTTTTGGGTAAAAAGATTTCAAACTCAGCCTGCTCTTCTCATTTACTAGCAGTTTATATGATTTGGATGCACTATTTTTGGTTGAATTAAGAAGAAGAAGATCTGAATTGTAAACCCTTGCAAAGTTTTCATTCATAGCATACATTTGACAGAATATTTTAGTGCTTTCTTGCACAACTAAGGTGGAAATCCTTAGTGGCGACTCCATGTTGTTTGGATCTTGAAATACCAGTTGTCTAACACATTTTTGTCATTTGAAATTTGTTGTTTAAATCTATCAAGCTGGAGGGAAGGAGATCCCTCTTCATCAAGGACTCTTCTAAGAAGTTTCTCACCAAATCAAGAAGCTCAGAACTAGAAGGAAGAAGAGTGTGGAAAGTGGTTGGTGATTTGGTTGCAAGAAAAGAGATCCCCATAGTTGAATTTGAAGGAGAGCAGCTGTTGTTTGAAGATTATAATTCTTCTTCAAGTAGGTCTGATTCAGGAAATCTTCTTGCTGATTTTCATTCTCCATCAGGTGAGGGACCTTCTTGTGTATTTAAAAAACTTACTCCTAGATCTGCTCCTGTGGTTTCTAAGTTTGCTAAAGTTTATCAAGAGAGAGAGCCTTTGGGGGGTTGTCATTTTAGAGATCATTCATCTATTCCAATCAGACCCATTACTACTCCTCATCAGCTTGTTTCACCTCCAAGATCACCCCCACCAAACAATATGGCTCAGCCTAGACCTCATTTTTGTTGTTAACACCTTTGGTCCTATAAATTTTGGAGGAATGGATGGTTATCCAAATGTTGTCCCACAAGATGTGAGAAATAGGTTACCAAAATTCCAAGGTAACAATGCCATAACTGGAGATCAACATCTCAAACTCTTTGTTAACATGATGGAAGATTTTGAGATAGAATTTGAGGATGTGTATATTAAGTTGTTTATCCATACACTTGAGGAAGATGCAAGAGATTGGTACAAAGCTCTACCTGATAACTCTATTGATTCATGGAATGAGATGAGTAATGCATTCAGATTACAATATGGAGACAAAACAGATCCAAGGTTCCTTCTATCGAGTTTGAGAACATCAAGAAGAACCCTAATGAGACCATTCATGATTTTAATACAAGATTTAATAAAACATTGAGAAGGTTTCCTGTCATTTTGAGGCCTTGTGATGAATCTTGCTTGATCAAATATGTAGATGCATTTGATAAAAAGGCAGCCTATTACTTGAGAGACAAAAATCCTACAAACTTGAGACAAGCTTTCACCATGGCACTTCAAATTGAAAATAATATCAAAGCTATTGGTAAACCACTTAAGAGGGATGGTGTGAAGCTGATAAACCCTGAGAAGCCTCAAGCTAGCAAGGGTGCTGATTTAGAAGATGTTGTCAAGACTTTGGTAGGGGCTGTTAAAGAAATTTCTTACAAGTTAGCCGGGCTGAGAAAGGAATTGGGAAAAGTTCACAAGGACAACAAAGAACTCAAAACCATGATAGATTTGGCAATCATCCTAGGGGTGATCAAAGACAAGATGATAGAGGTAAAGGGCCTATTGGATCTGCAAATAGACAACCCCAAGCACGTGAAAATAGAGTGGTGCCTGACCCTCTGACTGTAAGAGTTGTTGTTGTTCAAGAAATTGCTGATATGGATTGGTGTGATAGATGTTTTCTTCCTCATCCACCATGTGAAATGGACCAGCAAGATATTGATGATGATAATGAGAATGAAATGGATGATAATATTTGTATGATGGGCAGCTCTTTAGGCTCACAACAAGCAGCAACATCAACAGATGTGATAAGTGCAAGGACTGCAACAACCTTTTGGGATTGCATAAAGAGGGTACCATTTCTTTCTCTTCCTCAAACTCATGATGTAGATGTAGTTCAGGATTTTGAAATTCCTAATAATGACTTTGAATATCTAAGGGCTTTAATGATCAAGAAGTATGATGGTGGTATTCCTTCGGAGGAAGATAGACAATTGTTAATGAATGTTGTGGTTGGTCAAGAAAAGAGTACAATACTAGAAGTAAAGTTGTTAGGGAGCTGGTCCTCAAGCCAAACCAAAGACACCCTTGCTCACAAGCATTCCCAAAGATAATCCTAGAAAAGAAACAATTGCCAAGAACCCTGTTGTCCCATGCAAGAATATCAGTCCTCTTCATGCCCAGGCTGCCAAGAACACTTCTCCATCTGATGAACCTTCTTGTTTCTCTTCCAATGTTGTTTTACCAAAGAATGTTCCATATGATATAGCCCAGGTTTTGAGCCAAATTAAAGTGAGTGTTCCAATTATTGAATTGCTTAGAATTCCTGAACATAAGAAGAGAGCATTCGAGTACTTGGGATTGAAAGAAGAAAAGGTTACCCCAAGTAGAAATATAAATGTTGTTGAGAATCCTCTTCAAAGCATTGCTGGCCTTGAAACACCACCACCAATGGAAGATCTTGGAGAGGCACCTGAAGTGTATTTGGGGACATCCTTGGTTGATTCCCAATTGAATGTTGATCCATTTTTCACAACTTTTCTCATAAAAGGTAGGTTGCTTCACAATTGCATGTTTGATTCGGTGCATCATGTAATGTCATGCCTCTAGAAGTCATGAATGAGTTGGATATCAAAGTGACAACAGCATATGGGAAGTGTACAGCCATGGATTCAAGGGAAGTGCGGTTGTTGGTTGTGTGAAGGGGTTAGTAGTGCAACTTGCAGCCTATCCGGGTAAGAATTTAAAACTTGATGTTGTAATTGTTGATTGCCCTGCCAAATGGGGTATGCTTTTGTCAAGAAAATGGGCTGCAAGTGTTGGTGGTAGTGTTCAAATGGACATGTCTTTCACCACCATTCCCATTGAGGGCAGCCTTGTCAAACTCTATGGTGAAAAGAAGATGTTACACTTGATTGAAGATCCCAACAATGCTTCTTATGAAGTGTTGTTTGCTGATGTAGATGTTGACAACTTCATTGGTTTTGCTGATGGAAAAGAGAATAAGATGGAAAATCAGAGTGCCTTGGTATGGTAGGTTCTCCATGGACATTACTATTTGATGGAGCTTGCTCCAAAGTTGGAAATGGTGCTGGTATAGTGTTGGTTTCTCCTAGTTTAGAAGAGTTTCCTTTTTCCTTCAAGCTCAATTTTGAGAATGCACTAACAACATTGCTGAGTATGAGGCATTATTATTGGGATTAAGGATTGCATGGAAATATGGAGTGAAGGATATTTTTTCCAAAGGAGATTCAGAGCTGGTTGTCAAGCAAGTAAGAAAGTTATATGCCACAAAAAATCAGCGTATGAAACAATATAAGCATGTTGTTTGGGACTTGATTGAAATGTTTGATTCCTTTAACATTGTTTACCATGATAGAAGTCTTAATGCTGCTGATAAGCTTGGCTGTCCTTGGTTCTAGATTTGACAATTGCACCATTTCACCTTTTTGTGAATATGATATTGAAGTGCTAACAAGGCCAGCTGTCCCGGATAATGTGAAGCATTGGCAGATTTTTGATGATGATGCACAAGTGTTGAGATTCTTACAATGCCAAGGTGAGTTTTTGGTCAGAATATTGATTGGGAACCAATGGTATGCATGAATGAAGGTAGAGAAACTTTTTTTGACAAGGATATTATACAATTGAAAACAAATACCATTCCTAAAGGTCTTGTTGCACTTGAATCCAATTTTAGCAATGTTGATTGCATCATAAATAGAAACTTGTTTGCTTCAAGGGATGTGGAAGAGCACAACTTGGGAACTAAAGACAAACCAAGGAAGATCTGGTTGGGCAGCCATCTCAAGCAAAGAGGAAAAATAGTCCTATGCCCAACTTTTAAAGAAATATCAAGACTACCTTGCTTGGTCTTATTCAGAGCTGAAGGCATATAGAGAAGATTTATTTCAGCATGAGATCCCTCTTGAGGCCAAAACCAAGCCATTTAGACAAAAAAAAAAGGCCTATTAACCCACTGCTTTCCATGAAAATGCAAGAAGAGTTGAAGAAATTGAGAGATGGTGGCATCATTCAGCCTACTAGATACTCATCTTGGGTGGCAAACCTTGTCCCAGTTAGAAAGAAGAATGGAGATATCAGACTTTGTGTGGATTTTAGGAATCTAAACAAAGCATCTATGAAGGACAACTACCCCTTTGCCAAACATGGAGAATATGTTGCAGCTTGTAATAGGGTCAGAAATGCTTTCTACTTTGGATGGTTTCTCCGGATACAATCAAGTAGTTGTCAAAGAATCAGAAAGACTTAAGACAACCTTCACTACTCCTTGGGGGACTTATGTTTTTGTAAGGATGCCTTTTGGATTGATGAATGCTGGTGCTACTTTTCAAAGGGAAATGGATGTTGCCTTTGTTGGTTATATCAATGAATTCATAGTAGTTTACCAAGATGATGTGACTGTTTTTTCAAGGCAGCGAGAAGACCATTTGCAACACCTAGAGAAGATGCTAATCAGATGTAGAGAGTATGGCATTTCACTTAATCCAAAGAAGTGTCATTTTGGTGTGCAAAAGGCCAAGTTTTTGGGGCATATTGTGTCCAAAGAAGGTGTTATGATAGACCCTGAGAGAGTGGAAGCAATCAGCAAGGTGCCTATTCCAAGAACCAAGAAAGGTATTCAATCTTTCTTTGGCCAAATCAATTTCATTAGAAGGTTTGTTTCTAATTTTGCTGAGCTAACTCTTCCAATCACAAGCATGCTAAGAAAGGATCAAGTTATCAAGTGGGAAGAGGCTGCCATTCAAGCTTTTGAAGGAATAAAGGATGCACTTAAGCATGCACCTATTTTGGCAGCTCCAAACTATAAGAGACCTTTCCAAATCTTCTCTTTTGCATCTGAATTTACTATTGCTTCAGTTTTGTTACAAAAGGATGAGAATGGAGCTGAGAGGCCTATTGCTTTCTTTAGCAAGGCTTTACAAGCAGCTGAGTTGAAGTATACAATTATGGAGAAACAAGCATTTGCATTAGTAAAAGCAACAAAGATTTTTAGACCTTACATTTTGAGTTCAAAGGTTGTTGCCTATGTTCCTCATACAATGGTTAAAGACATCTTATCTGACATGGAGATATCAAGCAAGAGATGTAGGTGGGTTAACAAATTCAAGAATATGACATGGATATTCAAACTACAAAGCTGGTAAGAGGTTTGGGTCTTGCCAAGCTCATGGCTGAGAGTAATTTGCAAAATGTAGAAGTGAATCAGCTAGAGGAAGAAAGGGCAGATCTTCTTGACAAATTGATGAATTTTGAATGGTACAAGGATGTGGTCTTCTACCTCAAGCACCTATGTTGTCCTAGTCACTTGAATAAAAATTAGAAAAGAGCCCTCAAGCTGGCTTCTCAGAAATATATCATAACAGACCTTGGGCTGGCTTGGAAGAACCCTGAAGGTGTCCTCTTGAAATGCATAACTGAAGATGAAGCTCCCAAGTTGATTGCTGATTTCCATGGGGGAGTTTGTGGAGGACATTTTTCTGGGAGAGTGACAACACATAAGATTTTAAGAGCTGGTTATTGGTGGCCAACTCTTTTTAAAGATGCAAACCAGCTAGTTAGAAGATGTGATAGTTGCCAACGCTTCTCAGGAAGATTGAAAGCTTCAGGCTCCCTTCCTTTGCAGCCTATATCATTGAAGCTCCTTTCAAACAATGGGGAATGGATTTCATTGGTGAGATTTCAGATCCTTCTAGTGCTGGTCATAAATGGATCCTTATAGCAACTGATTATTTTACAAAATGGGTTGAAGCAATTCCATCTAGAAAGGCAACACACCAAGTGGTAATGGATTTCTTATTGAATCATATCATATGTAGATTTGGGGTTCCAGTTAAGATTGTATCTGATAATGCCATGTGTTTTAGAGCCAAGCCTTTGATGGCAATGTGCAATGAATATGGGATAAACCTGACTTTTTCTTCAAACTACAATCCACAAGGTAATGGACAAGTTGAATCAAGTAACAAGAACTTGCTCAAGATCATTAGAAGAACCTTGGAAATCAACAAGAAGAAGTGGGGAGAATAATTGAAATTTGTAGTGTGGGCTGATAGAATAACTCCAAAAAGAGAAACTGGTAAAAGTCCATTTGAATTGGTGTATGGAACTCAAGCTTTGCTGCCATTACACCTGTAATTATCCACTTTTCAGTTTTCCCAGCAGTTGGAAGATCAAGAACATGGCCCATATGAATCAAGAATCAATCAGATCATTGAGTTGGATGAAGAAAGGAGAGCTTCTCATCAAAGGCATGTCAGATTTAGGGAGAAATTGAAGAAGTTGTTTGATAAGAAAGTCACCCCTAGAGCTTTAGTGTTGGAGATCTGGTTTTGTTGTGGGATAGTAGGCATGAAGACAAGGGAAAGCATGGAAAGTTTGATGCTCTATGGATGGGCCCTTATGCCATTGATATCAGGATTGGAGAAAATACATTTTTTCTCAAGGATTTGGATGGGGATTTTGGAGCTGCCTGTTAATGGCGTAGACATTTAAAACATTTCTTGGATTAAATCCCCATGTGAGGTATGCACAAGTTGTACATTTTGTATAGCCCTTGTTTTTGTTTTGTCTTTTCCTTGTTCTTGTTGTTGTTGGCTTGTGGTTTTCCCTTTTGTCCTTGGAAACCATTGTTGGTGTGGTTTTCTCGGTCTATTTTTGGTGAAATTCTAGTTTTTTGGGCAAATGTGTTTTTTGACTCCTTGCCCAATGGATTTTTGGCACTTGGTCTACGTTGTGATCTTGTGGCACTCACTGGGAGTGCCCATCCCCAAGAAAGAGCCAATGTTGGTGCAATTTCTGAGTTTTCACACTTTGCCCTATTTTTCTATATCCATTTTTGCCCATTTTGTCAAGAAACGTCCATTTGCTCGAATGGGTGATCTCATTTTTCTAGTGAATGCCTTCAAAATGCCCTCAATGTTGTTATTCTACCCCATTTTCAAACAAAATCCAAGTTTCCCCCTTTATTGTGCCCTAATTTTTTTTCATTTGCACGGGCTGTGTTATTTTTCCTTGGCCAAATTGTAAAAAAACTTAAATGTTTGATCGACTTCCATTTTTGTGAAGGTGAAATCTCACTCCCCAAGTCTAAATTAATATAAAATCATGCTTCACTTGTTTCAAAATTGAAAAATCCACCTTCCTTGTGAAAAATTTGATTTTAGAGGCATCCCCTACATTTTTACATTTTGACGGGCATACGGGCATGTTCTACCCATCAAATTTATCATTGCAACATTTATGCTGATGTGGTAGGCTCTCATTGGCTGGGTGCGGTTGGAAAAAATGTTATAACTTGTCATTTTTGAGTTTTTTGTGAGGGGAAAATTTTTGACCATGGCCCCAGTGCTATGTATGATGTGCCTATGTGGCATGATTTGATTGGTTGATGGATCGGTGGGTGGTGGGCGCACTTAGGAAATTTTCTTCCATTATGGAAAATTTCTCAAAATCAAATTTTTTTCCCGAAGGCCATGGCAAATGAATGATGATGACATGTGCACACGGGAGGTCAAGGTGGATGGCAGTGAAGGACTTGGAAATTTTTTGGTGTTTTTGGCTCAAGGTGTCAAGGGAAAAATTTGGCCCGTGAGCCCCATGCCCAATGGGAAAGTGACACGTGTCCAAGATGGTCGGGTGGGGGGGGGGTCACTTAAAATTTTTCTTCAATTTTTGAAAAATTCTCAATGTCAATTTTTGCCCGCAAGCCCGCCTCCAATAAGAAATGGACACGTGTCTAGGAGAGTCAGCATGGAGAGGTGAATAGTTGGAAAATTTTTGAAGTTTTTTGACTTCAAAATGCAAAAAAAATTTTTGATCTGGAGGCCCACATCGAATAGGAAAGTGACACGTATGCAGGGGATGAAAAGGGGAGGTTTGGAGAAATTTGAAGTTTTTTAACTTCAAAGGGTAAAAAGGAAAATTTTGGCTCAAGAGCCCCGCACTAATGAAAAGTGGACACGTGTCCGGATTTGTGGAGATGATTGGAGCATGGAGAGAAAATGAAAAAATTTACAAAGTTTTGGCAAAAATCTCAAAACCAAAAAATTTGATCCCGTGGCCCCGATGGGAAAAGTTGAAGGTGTCCCCCCACATCCAATCAGGGGGTGACACGTGGCATATTTCAAAGGGGAAAAAGGGGAGAGCGTGGGCCCACAGAGGTTTTTTGTGCTCATGGAAGGTTGAAGGAAATTTGGAGGGATGGCTCCGCATCCAATGGGGAGAGTGACACGTGGGAGAAGGAGAAGTGGGTGTTCGGGGCCGCATGGAGAGAATTTTGAGAAAATTTTCCTTTTCTCAAAAAAGGTGGAAAAATTCATCAAATTGGCCCACGTGGTTTTGGTGGGGACCCATAGGAGGACACGTGGCACATCAGGGGGCATGGGGAAAATATTCAAAATTTTCCCGAAGTCAAAAAGGTTTTAAAATGCATTTTTAGGATTGGGGGCCCACCCCAATCGTATTTGGACACGTGTCCCACCTTATTCAAAGGAAAAAAGGTAAAAAGGGAATTTTTCAAGGGATTTCATCATCGACACGTGGAGGGAAGAGATTTAAAGTTGATTTTAATCAACAATGGCAACTGTGTAATTTCATTTTTTGGGTGCCATGGAAGCTCCAAGAAGTGTGGAATCATCATTTTTGCACCAAATCACATGAAATTTTATATGATTTCGCATCCTTTCAGCCTTCTAAACACAATGGCATCATTCATTTGAGCTGATTTGGTGCCCTATAGTGTTTTTTCATGAAATATTTTTCTCAGCCCGTGTAAAAACGTGAAAGGTAAAAAATGAAAAGTTGCAGAGTTAAAAATGATGAGGGAAAAAGGTGGAAAATGATTGCAAATGCATGTTGGCATGGTGGAATGCCAAAAACGTGACCCTGGGATGGATAAGGATCTGAGTTCATGCAATATTTTAAAATATTTGTGCATCTCTCGGCATTGCAGTGAGCTGTTTTTAGATTTTATATCATTTTTCATCAAATGGATAGGGTTTTGTAACAAATTTGATCCCTTGAGCATATTATTTGCTTGGGATGCAAGGATCCAAGATGGCAAGGGGTATATGATGTAATTTGGAGGCATTTTGAAAGGTTTGTTGAGAATTTTGGAGAGAGAGAGAAGAATTTTCATGTGGAAAACTGGAAGAAGTCCATTTTTTTTGGGAGAAACTACCTGAGAGCCATTTTTATTCTTGTTTGCATCAAATGTTCATCATGTTGAGTTGGTTTCAGCTGTAAAGCCATCAACAAGCTTTGAGATTGTCTAAATAACATTCCCTTGCTGATATATTTGATCAAATTCTTGGATTAATTGGTTTTATCTCTTGGCAAAGCTTGCATACACTTATATTTCAGTATGTTTTCAATTTGTGTTTCATGCTCATGTTGCAATCTTGTGTTTAGGATCTCTTTGATCATACATGGTCTCATTTCTGGTTGATGGTTTAAGGCATCTGTAATCTTCCATTTAGAAGAGCATTCATTTGAGTGAAGATAAACAAATTTAAATTCATCTTACCTTCCTTGTAAATTGAGGGTGTTTGTAAACCTTTGGGTGTACCTTAGGTCATGATCTAACAAGGGTTTCTAAATGCTTCATTGATATTTTTCTTCAAGCCTTTGTGGCAGGTTATCAAATTTTGTATGGAATAGTGTAGATTTGGGCATCCATGTGTGCACACATCCTAGTTGAAAGAGCACTTCAAATTCATTGAAACATCTTGTTGTTTAGGTGTTGTAATTCATTTGCAAAGTTTCCCAAAGAAGGTGATGACTTCTAACTACTCTTGTCCCAACATCTCTCATCAGAATTTCATTTTAAACTAACTCATCCTACCTACAATACCCCTACATTTGCATTGTGTCCACAAAAGAATTCAATCCTTTCACTAAAATGCACAAAGTTGATCAGGGTTTTATCATGTCTTTAGCAGCTCTAGCTTTGTTTTGAGAACATTTCCATCATTTAGTAGTGACAACTCCTTTGAGTTTGGATAATGGATACTTGATCATGTTTTCACAAAGCCTCTTCCATATCATATGTAAAACACAAGGATATCTCCATCTCCTTACCATATAGGGGCTGCAATATAGGATAGCACAAATTTCCAATTTCCGTGCCATGGTGAATGCCTCATCAAAAGTGTGAAAGATCTACACTGTAGGGTTAGTGAGATGTGTCTTGTGTAATCCCAAGTAAACAACTCTATAAGTTTAGTTTGAGGTAATTGAAATATGAGCTAGTTAATTGAAGGCTACGCTAGCGGGAAAAAGTCAACGATAGACTCATCATAAATCTTGTTGTGTGGAATAAATATCGTCATGGTAACCTTCTTAACAATGTTGATGGAAAAGTGATCTACGAAGGCTTGGGCTACTTGATTAAATGCATAGATGGAGTGTCTTGGTAACCCACTATACGGTCTAATGCAAGTCATGTCATGGACATTGGGAAGGTTCATAGGAGTAAAGCATCGTCATGGGAGATTAGGTAACACCCATGTTTGAAAGACGACAAATGCTATTGTGGGTCTTGTTTACTATTGAAATGGTTGAATTTTGGCATTTCCCAATGTACATGGTATGGGTGAATAGGGATGGATAGATGAATGGGATCATTACAAATTTCATTGTGGGTGAGAGAATTACATGATCCTAAAACCGATGCTTCTAGTGTCCGTATCCTTTCCATCATTAATTTGATGAGGTCATTGGTAGGTTATGGTGGAAGGGATCATCCTATGGCATAAGGGGATGGTATTTAACCTATGATGTGGGTGAAATTCCATTGTACGATGATGCCGAATAGGGGTGACATAGAGGAATGTATCTAAAATTGGTGATAAACAAGATAGGGGGTTGTTGATAGTATGTGTATGTAGGTGGGATGGTCGTAGTGACTCTAGTAGTGATTGGGGGTAGTGTTTGTGGGATGGAGAGGATAAGATTCGAAATGGAGTAGGGGTCACCGACACCATGGGTGGTTGTGTTGCAATCGGTATCTATGAGACAATGGGCACGAGATGAGGTTATGATTTGGGTGGTTGATGAGGGGTAATAAATACTACGGAGTGTGGTGATCTGAGCACGAGACACAATAGTCATGGTGGGTATGGGTCCTATTTTGTGAAACCAATGGGGGTGAAATAGATGAAGGTAACACCACATTATTAGGGGCTGATGCAAGAGTGGGAATAAGGGTAGGAGAGATTGATACATGCATGCCGTATATCAAGTGACCGAGGAATTCGGGAGGAAGAGTGGGAAAGGTAGAACTATAAGGTGCAGGATTCTCGATCAAGGATTCATGAAAATTCTTCATCACCTATGACAATGGTAGTAGGTAGGGTTGGATCCATGGGTGACTGGACAAAGGGTGGTGAAGGACTAGGTGGGAGTGCTTACAATTGTGTAAAATGTAAGAGTGTTAGCTTGATTGTGAGTCAACACCCCGTGAATGACATTTGTATATTAGGTGATGTTGTATCCTGCAGATCACACGGGTAGCATTGAGAATGAAGAAAATAAATGTCTATAGGTAGATTTGGGTAATATATCCATTGATGTTCATTATAGGTTAATTGATGCCGATTAAGGATGACTGATGCCAACTTAGGGGTAACCAAGTTCGATAATTATGAGACATGAACAATTTTATCAAATGAGGAAAGGATTGGTGATGGTGAAATGAACAAGGTGTAGGATGATTGTTTATCAAAGTAGAGAGAGTACGAGAGACTCATGAGAACTCGATAGGAAAGAAAATTAATTAATGTTTCTTTAGGTAATTTAACCCAAAAGAATGTAAAAGCGATGTTTGGTTAAGAAAAACCGATGTCGGTGGGGGTAAGCGATGTTAATTCTTGTGAAAATTCGAAAGATGTATAAAATGGATTGTTGTGAATTTTAGTGAGATAAATAATCAACCCAAAAGTCTGAAGATGATGCAATGAATCCTTGACACATTTAGAAGAAGTTAGAATACTTCAATTTGTGATTATGGATTGTGCAAGGCAAGAGAATGTAAAAAATGGAGAAGCGTATCCTCACACCTCAAAATGCACACAATAAAACACTAAAACACTTACCTAACAAGTTATTTTTAATTTGTTGAGCTTATACTATTTAGACGAATGACTCATGAATTTAGAATAGATTTTTTGGTGAGGAAATGCTTCCTACAAAGAAGGATATCTAAAAGGAGAGGTTTCGGGTATGTTATGGTGAGGGCGGGCCATCCTCTAAGATAATGACTTGATAGAGGTAACAAGCTAGGGAGTACCTACCAATCTAATCATGTGATTATAGAAAGATGTTCCTAGGAAAGATGTATAAATTTCAATTTTGTGTAGTTTGGTAAGACACAGAGAGGGAGAGAATGTGATTTCTATGATTCTTTGTGTTAACCATCACCAGGAAAGATTTCTAGCATATAGGTTTCCCTCATTTTAATGTGAGCTAAATGCAACAAATAAGAATGTAATGCAACCAATTTTAAGCCCAAATAAAAAATATTACATTCGATGAAGAAAATGATGAATAGGAGAGGGTATGCTTTTTCACTAAATGTAGAAAGCAAGAAAGAAGAATAATTCTTCTTAAATGCACCAAGAGGAATGTTTCTTTTAGAGAAATTAGAAATAAGAGAGGATTACTAGAGAAGAATATTAATGTGTAATCCTTTTAAAGGGAAACAAACACACAAATTTCACCTAGGAATGAAGAAAATGCAATAGAACCCCGATGCATCCCACGGGTGTGCCAAAATGTTTCACCATTTTCTTTACATTTTGAATGACAAAATAGATAGGGTTATGGTATAGGAGGAATACTGTTAAATAGGTTGGTTAATGGTTATTATAGATGTTCGACTTCTCAATCCATTGCCAATTGTGAGATCTTCCTTTTATCCGGGAGGAACTACTTGAAATAGAAAACAAGACCACAAAAGAATAGTTAAATAATATATGACAGTGGAATCTCTAGCATATTCTAGATATGGGAAGTGTGATACTCCTTAGATGGCTATCAATAGACTATTTAAAATAAATTAATGCGAGAAAGAATCAAATCCCTACCGTAGTTGATATGATTTAGGTATCTCATTCAATCACAATAAGATCATCTAATATAACAAGCTAAGCTATAGTCAGATTCGAAGGGTTGGTAGATGTCGGTCAAAGTATTGGGACTAGTCAGGGTCTGATTTTGGGTTGTTTAGGTCAATTGGTAGGAGGTTGTTTGGCTCTGTTCTTGGGTAGAGTACAAAACATAGAGACTAACATTAGTACGGTATATTTGAAGATGGTTTAGTGATAACTAACGATGGTTCTGCGGGTTTTCAATAACTCACTACTTCATGATTTAGGGACTTGTCTGAGACTAACCTGGAGATGGTGAGGAGTGGTTGTAGGTTTGGAGAGGTGTTAGAAATACTCAAAGATGTCTAAAAGCCATGTATGGGTGATTTTATGGTGTGGGTGAAATAATGATCAAACTTATATGGAGATAAATGGTGGGGAAGTGAGAGTTCAAGTAGAAACTAATAACGGAAGTAACAAAGCCTACTAGAATGAAAATAGAAGAATGTTGGTTAACAAGATACTTAATGTGATAGATGAAGGTGACGATTGATTGGAAGAATGGTGTTTGGTGCCATGGAAGTGCTTCCTGGAATGTAACCATGGGTGCAATGCTCTTAGATATGCTTGGATGATGGTTCTAGATGCTTGGATGCACGAAAAGATGTTGGTTCTACTTGCATGCATCTCTCGATCGTTCTCCTCGGTTTAGAATTTTCTAACCTCTCAAACAAGGTTGCTAAGGTGAATAAATGGTAAGCGGCGATAGTTCCATCTTGAGCAGACGTCGATTTAGGTCGACCAATGTCGGTTAAGGTGAGATTCCCTAGGTTTACTAAAATGGGTAGATATCTCTAATTTCACGGATCGTAACGAAAGCTTCCTTCTAATGAACGGGAATGCGCTTAAAGAAATCTTAGGCATTGATTTTAGGGTTAGACCAAATCTTATCTCATTAAGGAAAGTAAGACTTAGCTATTGTTAGTAATGGAAACATGCCAAGAATAGGTCTAGGGTGAGGTGGCCGGATGAGGTGTCTAGGTGAGGTGGAAATTAGGTCAATTAAGGTAATAAAATAATTGATATTGTGAGGATGGGTATTTAATCTAAATAAAATAATTAAATTAATTATTAATGTGGGGTGAAAGGAGGCCATGATTAGGTACAGATTTTAAGTTGGTTATCCGACCATGGGCTAAGGGGAATGTAACAAAATTCGGAGGTGTCTATAGTGCGTAAGTAAGTAGTGATTTGTTAGGCATTCGAGAAATAACCAAATACCAAGCGTAGACACCAAAAGCTGGGACACACTCCCTTAGTCCCTCGACAAATAACCACCTTGAACACACTCACCTAACCATGTCCCATTCCACCCCATTCTAATATTAATTTAATTTAATTAATTCATTATCTAACAATATTTATTATTTTAATATCCTAATTGAGATAATGCCCACATATCCACCTCATCTAGACACCTCATCTAGCCACCTCATCTAGTAAACCTAGGAAATCCCACCCTAGCCGATGCCAATTACCCTAAACCATCACCGGTTAACCCGGAACCACCGTCGGTTACCATTTAACCCCTAAAACAACCTTATTTCAAGGTTGGCACATTTATAAGAGATTAACACACCTTTTGAGAATCAGATACAAAACCAGAGCTGTATGCAAGTAGCACAAGAATTCATTCACGCATCAAAGCACCCATAGCCAACACCTGAAGCAACCACAGAGCCACTTGCCTTCACGGGATCATCCGGGAAGTATCTGCATCACACCAAGTTCCTTCCATTTGATCACCCTCCATTGCCAACCAAACATCAAGCTCATACAAACAAGTAAGTTTTGTTAACTAGCACTAGTTCATTATCATCTGAGTAGATTCTTTTACTTTTGTTATTAGTTTCTGCTCCCATTTCCATTCCCCCACCATTTACCTCCATGCAAACTTGACCATCCTTTTACCCACACCCTTAAACTACCCATACCTAGATTTTAATCATTCTGTGCATACCTGAGACCCATACGAACCTGGCCATTTCCCTTCCATTTCCATCTAGCCTCAGATCTGTCACCCCACCAAGTTTTTATTGAGTTTCTTGTACCCTGACCATACTAACGCCGGTTACCCACCACCACCATCGATTAACCTAACCGACATCGGTCATACTGGACCAACGTCAGTCTCTTTGTTCGACCTAAAACTAAGAATAGAGCTTAAAACCTCCACCAAATACCCAAAACAGCCCAAAACCTCACCCTGACCAATACCTGTACCCTGACCAAGACCTTGACCTCTAGATTCAGTCATAGCTTAGCCTTTTGTGAGCGAATTTTCTTATTGTAGACGAATGAGATACCTAAATCATTTTAACTATAGTAGGATTTCCTTTATTATTAGCATTAAGTTGTTTTAAACATTGGATTAACAACCGCCTAGGAAGTATCACTCTTCCGGATCTAGTATATGTTAGCTTGATCCACTACATATATTGTTTAACTTTCATTTGGTGGCCTTGTTTTCCATTTCAAGTAGTTCCTCCAAGAAAAAATGAATCTCTCACAATCAGATGTGGATCTAGAAGTCATATGCATGCAACAACCTACAACCAACATCTTAACAGGTATTCCTCCTAGCCCTTTACCCTTATCTATTTTGTCAACATTCGAAGAAACGCTCTAGAATCAGGTGAAACATTTTGGCACACCGGTGGGACCCATTTGGGGTTCTTTGCATTCTTTCATTTCTAGGTGAAAATTTGCATGTTTTTTTCCTTTCTAAAAGGTTCTTACATTAAAATTTCTCCCTGGAACCTTCTCTTCTTCTATTTTCTAAAAGCAATCGTATTTTGGTGCTTTAAAAAGAACACTTCTTCCCTTTCATTAGTATCGCATTAGTGAAAGATAATCCATTATCATGTTCATATTTTTGTGTCATCGAATTCAACAATTCAATTTAGGTTTAAAAATCATTTCATTTCATTCGCTTCTCTCTGCATTAGCTCACATTAATTGAGGGCAACCTATACACTGGAAGTCATGCCCACTAATGGTTGACAAAAAAATCATAGAAAAGCACTTCCTTTCTCTTTCTCTCTCTGATTCTTACCAAACATCACAAAATTAAAAATATATACACATTCTTAAACAACATCTCACCTAAGATATTGTAGGTGATCACACGATCATGACACGGTGGGCACCCCACTCAACTTGGTTATCTTTGTCTAGTACCCCATCGAGGATGGCCCGCCCCCGCCATAACATACCTGAAACCTCTCCTTGTAGATCTCCTTCTTCGTAGGAAGCCATCCTCACTAGAAAATTCTATTCTAAAGTTCATGAGTCAGTCCTTAAATAGCATAAGCTAAACAAACATAATCGAAAAAGCACTCTTAGGATCGTATTTTTATTAGTGTTTCGCTTGGCTTGTATTTTGAGATGAGAAGTCACGTTCTTCATTTTCTTATTTTCCTTGTACGCTCCTCATCGATTTGGTGTATTCCGGCTTCATCCGAGTGTGCCTATACCATATTCTCATTATTCTCGAATTCTGGGTTTGATTCCACATCTAATTTTAACTCACAACCACATTTTCTTCATCGTTGTTTCAATTTCACAAAGAATCGGTGTCGCTCCGGTGACTATCGTCGGTTACCTTCGACCGTCATCAATTTTTCCTAACCAACATCGGTTCTTGTTCTCTTGGTCAACCTACCCAAAAGGACACCTGCTTCACCTGTTGTGTTGTTTAGAGTCTCTATTATTCTTATCATATTCACTAACCTGGTAATTCCATTAGCATCTTGCATACTTGGCAAAGTATTTTCCTTTTACCTGGTTTTGACTATCCACTTTCCACATGTGACCGATCGTGGTTACCTGTCTCGACGCGTCGATTTAACCTAAGCGGCATTGGTTGCTTTGTGTAATTTTCTAGCTTTCATTTTAACCTCAATTCACCTACCACCATTTATTTATCTTTTCTCTACTATATTTTCTCTGTCATTTATAGAAAGCAGTCCTACCACGTCAATGCTTGTTCACATGGTGTTGACCGAACCCAAGAAAATTCCCTCATATTACATGTCGGTCGTCAACCACTCCCACCTAGTACTTCACCACCTTCTATTTTATCACCCATGGATCCTACCCAACCTATCACTATCGCCACGGAAATGAGGAGTTCACACGACTCCTTAACGAGAACCCTACCGCCTTGCGCAGTTTTATCTTTCCCACTCATCCACTTGAGATTCCTCGGGTCGGTTGATATATGGCATGCCCATATCTATTCCCCCAACACTTTGTTGCTACATATGTTCCAACCTCCTCTCCGGCTCCACACTATCCACACCTACCTTGCCCCCATTTGTTTCGCAGCTAGGCCCCATGCCCTGCTTTATGCATTGCCTGTCTGCCACACATCTGCTGCACCCGCCACATCCACTATACCTTCACCCACCACCCGAACATAACCTCATCCACAACTATTGTTTCATATATACACATAGCTACACAACCACCCCGGTGTCGGTGACCCCTACCCCTTTTCAAAATTTTGTTCTTTCTATTCCACAATCCTTAGCCCCATTGCCACTAGGGTCACCACAACCCTTCCACCTCCATATACGTATTATCAGCATCCTCCTATTTCATCTATCATTCATTTTGGGTACGTAACCCCTATATCACTCCCTCCCTCTCAATCTACCTATACGGCATCACAATATACAAGAATGCCACCTCCATCATATGTCCAACACTAACCTCCTTACACTATAGGAGGCACCCAACCATCATAACCTACCAATGACCTAATCAATTTAATGATGGACAAGATGCGAGACATTGGAGGCATCGGTTCTGAACCCACAACAATCTCACCTATGATAATATTTGTAATGATCCTATACACCCATTCATTCCTATCCATCCATATCCCACGCATTGAGAAATGCCTAAATTCAACAGATTTCAATAGCAAAGAAGACCCGCAACAACATTTGCAATCTTTCAAACACGGGTGTTATCCGATCGCCCATGATGATGCTTTTCTCCCGAGGACCTTTCCCATGTCTCTCACTGACCGGGCCCGTGTTAGATTGGTATAGTGGGTTACCTAGACACTCTATATTCTCATTTAATCAGGTAGCCCAAGCCTTCTTAGATCACTTCTCCATCAATTTCATTAATAAAGTTACCATGAGTGAACTCTACTCTACATGTCAAGACAATGAAAAATCTATCACAGATTTTTTTGCTCGTTGGTGTAGCCTGATCAATCAACTCACATTCCAACTACCACAAATAGAACTCATATATCTCTTCACGCGGGCTTGTGCTAGACATATCTCATCGACCCTATAGGTTCAAACCTTCGAACCTTTGACAAAGCATTCACCATGGTACGGAAGCTAGAGATTTTAGCCATCAAAGAAAAGAAAATCCAATTACGCAATAAGAACTTGGATTTCAATTCAAATGATACCTCTTCTTCTTGAAACCACATAACAATTATTCAAAAGCCAAGGGAACCGCTAACATAGTGGGACTCAAGGCCGCCCATCTCATCCATCAAATCAGGCTAGTCCCTCATCTAATATTTCTCTTGTCCAGACTTTTCAATTCGAAGGGAACAATGGAAATGCACCCCAATTGGGGAATCTTATTCTTTTGTCTTAGGAAATATCATTAAAGTTGGGGCCATCATGCTTCCTCTCATAAAACCACATAATGGTTTTGACCCGCTCATCCCACACCCGCATGGTAAAAAGAACATGACTTCTACAACTATCATCGAGTAAAAGGTCATAATGATGGTAATTGCATCACTTTAAAAAACATTGTCCAAGAAATGCTTGAGAAAGGTGAGTTAACCTTGGATAATCCTAACACACCTATCAATAAAAACCTACACATCTTCAAGAAACCATTTCCTAATCATGCCCCTTCCTTTGATCAAACCAGAGAGACCTCAACTCAAGATAGTTATGTCCACGAGGTCCATGCTATTTTAAGTGACACACTTGTTGCTTCCCAATTACCTCATATTCCTTCCATAGAGGAAATCTTAGCCCAAATTCCTCCACCTACACTTGAACCCACTTCACCTACTCCTCCACCCACAGAGGAACACCCTTCATCTCCTCTCTCACCCATGAAGGGGACTCCTATTAACATCAAAACCATTCTAGCTTTGACTTCTCCATGTAGAGAGTCGTCACCCGTAGTACATCTTAAGCCTAGGGAAGACGCTCATTCATCTTCTCCACCCACAAATGAGCACTCATTATCTCCTCCACCCATAGAGGAGCACACATTTTCTCCTCCACCTATCGAGGATCCAATAAATATACCTTTTCCTCTAGGTGACCATTATCCATTAGCTACCCAAGATCCTACGAACTTACTTTCGGCTCTCTTACCCACAGTCTAAGCTGAAGCTAGCAAATTCCCCATGTCTAAGACACGTTTTATGGGAATTGCCATTGGATCTTCATCACCCTCACCTACAACAAAGATTGCCTTGTTCATGCCTAGCATATCACCTAGATTATGTGGATAAAGCCTTACTTTGGGGGTGTCTTCTACTTCTGTCTCAACAAAAATACAGATGTCACTTGTGACACTTCCACTATCTACCTATAAAAATTTCAGCCAATCGAACCAAACACAACTACAACTATCACAAATTCCACCATGATACCACTCATGGCTTAACCTACACCCCTACCCATAACCCAACACGCATCTACATCAAATCCCACACCTACACCATCTTCCTTACCTAAACCTATTACTACCTTAGGGGTCATCCCAACCGCTAGCCTTACTCATCCACCCATCAAATTAGATTTAGCTACATCCTCCAAAGCCAACACCAAACCTACTCTGACACCCAAATAGAAGAACCAATCCCATAAATCTCATACTCCAACCTTTCCGATCACACCTTCATCACCTTCACCCTTTCCATCCGTCCTAGGACCTCACCCTCCAGCGTGGTTAAGAAACCTCCACCCGCCGGTAAACTAAAAATGCAACAACCCATTCCCCTCATAGACCTCTACCATACCCAAGCACCCAACATGACTTACGCCCGCACCTGTAGCATCTTTACCACCCATACCTCTAATACCATCGATAGCTTCTGCATTACCCCCAACATTTTAGTCTCTTTCCCTCACACCTCCTTCACGACCCATGTCATCTACCTTCACAGCACCTCTGTTATCCCCGTGGGTAACATGCCCCCTTCCACCATCCACCTTTCCCTCTAGAGCTCATGTTCCCGTATCACCTTTACCCAAGAAGGTGCAACATAAAGACAAAAATCTACTACCCTCCAATAAGGTAGTCAAAACAACCACACACTCTCCTACCAGTTCATCTACCATACCCCTACCCAAGAAAACACGACCAACACCCAAGATCACACCAACACCTAAAACCATAGCTCGACCCACTCCCCCTCATGCAAACACCCTTCCTCTACAGTCAACCACACCTATACCCAAACTCACTTTCACTTCCCATTGTGATCCACTAGCAGGATCCTATGCCAAAATTTTAACCAACCTCCTTGAAACTTCTGTCATCACATTACCACCGCTCAGACCTTATGACCCTCTCAAACCCAAACCAAAAGGGTTTGATGACACCAAAATTTATGCCTACCATCGTGTGCTAGTGTAACACCCTTGACAGTTGTTATTTTTCCTCCTTTGCATTTCAAGTGTTGACATGTGATCTTCCTTATAAAGATATGTTCTTTTGATTGATGAGATCATGCTTGATATGGATAAATATTTTCTACTCTTAAGATCATTAGACCGAATTAGAATGGCTTCCTTGAATCCATTTTTCACTTCTGTAGGTGAGTTGCAATCTTGTTTAGGATTTGAAAGCTTATCTATTAATCTGACTCATCCTTGGATCAATTTCAGTGATCCAAGGAATGTTTTAAACCTGCTCTGTTGAACGAATGGTAAATTGACATTCCATGAATTAAGTGACATATTGACTGAACTTTGTTGTTACAAGTTCTTTGATTTTTGTGTGAACGTATTTCCATTCAGTTGTATGTTGTGCTTGGGTCTTTGGAGATCGATCATGGCAGGACAATGCTGGCGTAAATGAAATACAGTCTGTTCATGACATTGGGAGGATTCGGGATCCTAAAAAGGACTATCCTACGGAATCCTAAGCTAGGTAAGAATATTTTTTCCTAAGCTATGTTACTTAACTGAATTTTTATCCTAACCTAAGTTTTGTGCTAAAGGATTTTGGAGAGGCTATTAGGCTAATTAAATTAACCTAAAACCTAATGCTATATGGTTATGTGATGAACTAACCTAATGCTTAAAACTATTATGTTGGGGTTATATCCTAAGGTTACATATTATAAGCTAACCTAAGATCTAACCTAAGTTCTAAGGGATCTATCCTAAACTATTTTAAATGGGAACCTAATGGGTCACATGTATCATAAAGGCGATGGTTCCAATGGCATTTAAGTTGTTGATAAGGTTTTAATTACATAGAAGTACTGCCAGTTTTGGCAGGGGCTAGTTGACTTGGTGGAGGCTTATGTGGAAGTGTCACTAAAATGGAATTTCATGTTAAATTTGATTTGGCATTCACCAGACTTGGAAGGTGGTGGCAAGGAAGGATAGGTGGGAAAATCAGAATTAATGGAATTTATTGTTTTGGTTTTCATGCTCAAACCATTTTGGAAGGCATGCAAATGGGTTTGTATGGGGTTGTTTCACTTTGCATACTTCATGATTTTTGCTCTACATGCTCTCTAGTTTTTCGAACCAGTAGATTGAACTACACTTAATGGCTATTTTTGAAGTTTTTGATCTATTTTCAGTTCGTGGGATGTATAAGAGACAATGTGGAAAAATAATATGGTTGTTTGATCTTTCATGGAGACGAGGAGAAGTTTTGAGCTCGGCTAGAGGTCTCCTTCGATTTGGCAGAAGCACTATCAAGCATGATAGGCTCTAATCTTTAAGATCTCTTGCTTTCTTCTAAATGTTTCATTAAAATGATTCTGCTCTTTTGAGATTCTTGGCTTGCATGCTTTATCTGGTTACTTGTCTGTTGGGTTTTATAATCTTTGTCATCTTGGATATGAAACCATGGAAAAAATTACGTTGGTTTTAAAATTATCTTTGTGATAATTAATAGTGATACATGCATGTGAAGCTTGTATTAGTAGCTCTATTTTCCATTTTTGAATTGTGTATACAAGGTTGTTGTGGTGTTGGAACTGACCTTCATTGCAATATATGGATTCTGAACCATATGGGAACCTTGAGTTCCGTTTGAGCTTGTATTTGGACTTTGTGTTTTTATATGAACTTGTGTGGGAGCTTCTTGTTGTTCTGAATCGCGTTTGGAAACCTAGGTAGCTCTGGACTATTGTTCAAAGTTAGTATATGGCTCTGTACACATATTTTTATTACTTGTGTTTCCCTAAACTGTTGTTAGAGGTTCTTGTACTTTGGAATCGTGTTTTGATTCTTGAGATGACCTAGACTGTTGTTGAAGTCCGTATAGGGCATAGAGCTTGTGTTATTTTCTAATGACCATTTGAACTATTAATGGAAGTTTATAATATACACAGCACTCATATTTTATTACTTGTGTGGATTCTGAACTTTGTGGGAACCTTGGGTTCCGTTGGAGCTAGTATTTGGGCTTCGCGTTTTGATATGAACTTGTGTTGGAACCACTTGTTGTTTTGAACCAGTGTTTGGTATCTTGGGTAACTCGGGACTGTTGTTGATGTCGTATGTGGCTCTGTACCCATGTTTTATTTGGTGAAATTTTGGACTATTAATGGAGGTTCGTGTTTTTCACCGCATTCGTATTTTGTTAATTGTGTAGTTCTGAAATTTTGTTGAGACTTCGTGTCGACTCTGTTCTAGTATTTTGAGTTGGGTTTTACTTGTAATAAATGTTTAAAACCTTCAACTCTTTTGTTGAACTATTTCTCAAAGAAAATTGGGAGAATAGTTGGCTGAGTTGTTAGGAAAACTCTTAGAGATCTTAACTGAAAACGTCCTTGTTTGATGAATGAATTTGGTAATTCTTTTTTAGAATTGTTTCTTCTTTTCTAGGATGGCAATGGTGTTTTATCGGGGTATTATTTTCCCCTCTATTTGTGGAAACTCACATCTTCAGATCTCTTAAAATAAGTTTTGGGTTTCGTTTAAGAGAAGAGTTAGTAATTTAGTACTCTGTATTTTTATGGAGGGATTACTTGTCTCTGCTCAAATAGTTTTTGTATTATAATACTTATTGAATCAAGAACTGATTACTCTTTTGTAATTCAATAATGAAGCCTGACAATGGGGTTTCAGTCTATGAGTTTGTTGATACATCTGAGCATGTTTTGCTTACTGATCGGTTATTTTTCTAGCTCCTGTTGGATATAGTAAATACACCTTGTGTCTTTATAAAAGAAAGGAATGTGATTCCTTTAGAACAGATTGTGTTTTAGGACTGCTATTTGTATTTCATTCGAGTATGGAATTGAAACTCATGTTCATTGAAGGTAAAGAAGTGTAAGGAATATGGCAGTGTGCTTTCTTCTTACTGGATAGATCATTGGTTGAACTTTTCTATTTTGATTCTCTTTTGAAATGGAGATTTCTTTATGAGTTGTTTGGTCTTCCTTGTTCAAATCTTTTGTTGAAATGTTGTAGGAAGAGATTAGATGATTTGGTTGTTGAACAGAAAATGTAAACTTGTTTGGAAGAATGTTTGTTTGACAAGGCTTGCTTGTTTGGTTTGAGATGAGTAAGTTTTGTCTCTTGTACTCTATCTTTTTATGGACCCTCCTTGGATGGACTCGAGTAGTGATTATCTCTTGTATGAGTCTACTTTGATTTGTGAACATTGATTCAGATCTTTAAATGTTAACTTCTAATATGTGGAAGTAGATTTAGACTTACAGGTAGACTGTTTGATTCTATCTTCCTTCTTGGATTGAAATGAGATTCTGTTCTGGTGAATATCTTAAATGTTAAACTTTAAGGTAGTTGACCTTTAAATGAAACAGTTAATTCACGTTATGAATCTGTTCTATTTCTCGGATGTTTTGTGTTTGGGTACAGTTGTAATGATTCTCTTCTTCTTTTGATTATGAGTTAGATGAATTATCCTAATTAGAACCATGTTGTAAACCCTTCTTTTGGCTTGAAGCAAAGTTAAATGTTGTATTCTATTATGATAGAATAGGGGAAACAATGTGAAGATATGATCTGTTGTTTGCTTAAGGATAATTGATAGGATCAATGAAACTCTAATCTTGTAAGGATGATATAGTGGATTATATTTTGTCCTTTTCTTAGAGGTGAAATCAATTGGATAAAATATACTTCTCTTCCATTTGCTATTGTTGTATTGATATTATGATGTAATAATTGTCTCATTAAAGTAGAGTTGTTTTAATGGAACAATTATTGGAATGCACTTCGTTTTAAGGCTTAGTGCTTATCATGCTCAGTTCATTGAACTGACCCGTGCTAGAAATTTTTGCAGATGGACTTCGTAAGTGATAAAGGAGGAAAAACTTATATGATGAATTAGCTGATTTAAATCTGATTCTTATGAAGAACTCTAATTCATTCTTGAGATTGTATTGAAAAAGAAAAGTAGTATTCTTTTATAATGAAGATGATTGTTATACAGTATACCTAAATGCATAAATATTGTAAATGTATAGTTATAAAGATAAATTGAAAGTTGAGAGTTTACCTGTATTGGTTGTGTAAATTATTTTGTACTTGCATGAAAGAGATGGATTCTATCTTGTGGTTATTCTTCATATTATTTATATGTTTAATGGCTATCTTTTAATAATATTGTATAAAGGGATTTAGTTCAATCTCCCTACTTGTGATGCAGCTTGTAAAGTTGCGGAATAAGATATTCATTATATAAACTATATAACATAGTAATGTAAAGTGTGATGAACTTACATTGAGAAATGTGGACATTGGGTAGAATAAACCCTAACACTTATCATGTAGAGAAAGACTCTTTCTCTTTCTTATTTGTTCATAAACCAAAAAGGTTGGGTAACATGACTTCAATTTATCAGACTTCATTTGGTATGAAGTCTACTTTATTTTGGATATATTCTGGAGTTGAAATTTTGCAAAAAGTTATTGTACTTTTAAATATGACATAACATAACACTGTACAGTTACGGTTAATTGGCAGTTTAACTATGTGTTCAAACATTAAAAGTGACAATGAATATAACAAAGTTCTTAATGGGCTAAATGAATCAAATTTAGAAAGAACTTACGATGTGTGTTGGACTAGGGTTTAGAAGGTTTTTGTAATCAAGAAATAACCCAAACTAACAAAGCATTAACAATCTCCTTGGGGGTTTGTACATCTCGATGAGGTAGTTTCTGTAGGATGTTGGCACACGCCAACTACAGGGTTGTACTTTCGAGAAGGCTTAAGTCTTCTTGAGAATACAACATTGTAGTTGACATGTGGCATCACCCTTCTACATTGATCATCTAGATCTACACACATCGGAACTCGGACTTGAACCTAGTTTCTCTCTAGGTCTAGATGGGAACATATTTAGGATAGGAATTAGCTTCCAAGGGCTCAGGGTACGTTGGCACATTCGGATGACTTAGGTCAAACGGGTATGCCCATCTACCCTAAGCCTTTGTAAGCATCTTCCTATAATAGGTAATGTTTCTATCTAGGGCTAGGGTTAAATCAAACAAGTGGACTGATGGTAGTCAAGTAAAGACCAATCATGGTAATAGAAGAGTGAGGTGAAGGATGTATTCCAACATGATGAGTATGTCATCTAGGAATAGTGACATACACAGTATGTTATAAGTCTTTGGCAAAAGTATCACAAAATCGGTGGTTGTGTTGTCCTATGTCACCAATTTTAAAGCAACGTGATATCGATGAATATTAGTAACAAATATTCAGATATGTTCTTTAAACAAATCACTCAAGTGCAGGTGTAGGGTAGGATGACTAAGTATATGAAGTATACATTATGTATTCAATACATAAATAGATCGGTAGCTCACCGAGTTGTGGAATGAATAGATCAAGAAATCACCGAGTCATTATAGTTGCATATGTTTATCCATTGAATTTGATTGGCATGGAATGTTTGTTCTAAATATTGCTTTATTTAGAACAGTGAACATTATTATTGTAAAAAAAAGAAATTCTCTTGGTTCTAAAGTCTTAAAGTGGGAATGTTACAGACCAAGGCATGATGTAGAGAAATGTAAATCTTTAAAAACCATTCTTATCCATTTGTGTCCTCTTGAAGAAAACTTTGACAATGATGACCTTCTTAATGAGGACCCCATTTCACCAACACCCATTTCCAAAGCTCTTCCCACACTGCCTACTCAAAGACCCAAATCTTCACCCCCACAACTCCTAGAACCACCTCTAAGATTTGAAATTAACATGGTTCACATCAAAAACTCGTCAAACCTCCACCTAAATGTCAGTGTGCTCAACTCATCTCACAAGGTTCCTTCCCACCACTGGGCTTTTTCCCTTCATGTCACTATACCTTTCATGGCTCATCTACCTCGCCTACCTCCTCACCTCAGATCAACATGATCCATGTTGCTACCCATGCCCAAAAAGATAAAGGAAAGGAAAAGGCAACTGACCCACCGAACAACCCTATACCCAACATACCATCTACACCTACACCTAAAATCACTATCTCATGGCCCCACATATCCTATTTCTAATGGGGTTACACATCGTGCCATGCTCAAACAATTACACCAATCCCCCTCAAAATTCCCTATATGACCTCATCCAAACCTTAGAATCCCATCATCAAGATCTCATGGAATTCCTTTAATCTATTAAGGTTTTACCCAATGACCCTACACCTATAGCCTCCATTATTACACCCCATCATGTAGCCTCTCTCACCAAATTACCACCTTTATCCACACCTCCACCTACTCACCAAGTAGCCTCCCTTAGCTTCTTAGAGGAAGAGATCACACCGCACCAAACCGATGACCCAGATCCATCTCTCTTCATCTCTGTCCACATCAATGATATACATGTATACGACATGTTATGATTAATGGGGGCACTAGCATTAATATCATTTCCTCCCATGCATTCGCTCAAATGCACATACCTGACAATTACATGCATAAACATCCATCATGTTGCGTTCATTCAATGATGCTATCACCTCTACACTTGGCACCATCATCCTCCACATTCACGTGGCCCCCGCACTATTCCTAGAGTTGTTTTACATCTTGGAGGGGGAATTTCAATATAACCTGTTACTTGGTAGACCTTGGATTCGTGTCATGGGTTGTGTTCCTTCCACTTTGCATCATTGTGTAAAGTTTGAGCATGAAGGACACACCTATACCATTCAGCTGATCCATCACCTTTCAAAACTTGCAACATGCTTTACGAACCCAATGATGTGCTTATACCCATTAAAGCATCTACCTCCATGACCACTGCCTCTTCACCTACACCTCCACCCACTAGTGTAACCGCTACTTCAATCACACCTACATCCTCCATTCCCACCATTGCCATAACCTCCATCTAAACCATCAGCCTCCCAATCCATTAGCTCCACCTCCTAATCCTGACCTCCGACACATCATCTATTCCAGCTACCCACATACCAACCACCGATCCCTTGGAAGGCATTTTTCAACGCCTCACTGGGGGAGTATCGCCTATATAGTGTCAACACATTCCTTACTCCACAAGAGTATGGAAGTCTTCACCAACACCCTCGTTATGATCACCATATAGGAGAGCACCTCCTTTATGGTCCTCCCCACCTTCGTACCAATCTCACCTATGGGGGACTTGATACTACCACTTACACACCTGAACCACCATCACAAACCCACCCATTTTCTACCGACCTCCAATCACTCACCAATCATTTCACCCACACCTTCCTACACCGATGTGTGTGGAAGGGTTTTGGTTTTGGATTTTATGAGCAAGGCCACCATACTATTATTCCATGTACTACTTGCAAACATAATGACCGTAGTGGTATCGGCTTTTGCTGAACCACCTACCAAGAAGGCACGCATTGAACTCATTGAGGACATTAGCCCCTCTCCACCTTCTTCTCCACCTTCTTCACCACCATCACCACCTTCACCGATGGAGTCGATGGATCCAAAATCCATTCCTCCTAACTTTTTTTTCATAAACACCATCTCCTTGGGGCCTCTGACTTATCAATGTGAGGGTGAGGCTCCCTCCTCTCTTCCCTTCCTATATCCTAAAATGATCGATGATGATACACCTTCGATTAATGTCATTCAATGTCAGGATGATGAATCTATACTCACCTACCTTGGTGTAGAAGACTCATATATTCATTGGTCATTACCCTCTGAGATGTAAACCATGTTGAATGAATCGACTATCAAGATCAACATTCATACTCAAGATGACCCACACATTCTAAAGATAGGACAATCTTTAGATGTTGTTGAACAGGAAGCCATCACTTCTTTTCTCAAAAACCATAACCATGCTTTCACTTGGTCTTACGTAGATATGCCCGGTATTGACCCCACTATAGTGGTCCACAATATCGTAACCATTCCCGATGCCAAACCCATCAAACAAAAGCTGAGGAAAATGCACCCTCGCATTGCTCTTCTAGTCAAAGAAGAACTTCAACACCTCCTTTTGGTTTCCTTCATCTTACCCATTGATTATCCTCATTGGATTTCTAACATTGTCCCTATCACTAAGGTGACAGGGGACTTCACATTTGCATGGATTTTCATGACCTCAACCTAGCTTTCCCAAAAGATGACTTTCCCTACCCGGTATTGACCAACTGGTTGACCTTACCACTGGTCATGAGATGCTATCACTCATGGATGGTTTCTCGGGTTATAACCAAATCTTGCTTTCCCCAAGAGGATCAACACAAAACCACATTCATCACCCCTGGGGGACTTTCGCTATCGAGTCATGCCTTTTGGCCTTAAAATGTTGGGGCCACCTATCAGTGGGCTATGACTTATATCTTCCATGACATCATGCATCGTATATTAGAAGATTACGTGGATGATCTCCTAGCCAAATATAAACACCGCTCCGAGCACCTCACCATCCTAAAAACCATCTTTGACCACCTTATTAAATATTGTGTTTCACCTTCAGCCCAAGAAGTGTGTCTTCACGGTTCTCTCAGAAAGCTCCTGGGATTTATCATTTCCTTATGTGGTATAGAGGTTGACCTGCTAAAGTCAAGGCCATTCTTGAAATGCCTCCACCCACTAACCTTAGACAACTCGTAGCCTGCAAGGTAAGTTGTAGTCTATTCACCACTTCATTTCAATTTCTGATCGGTGTCAACCATTTCATCATCTTCTCAAGAAGGATGTCTCTTTAAATGGGATAATGACTACCACAAATATTTTGAGGCCTTAAAACAATACCTTCTCCAACCACCCATACTCATTCCACCTAAAGATGATCAACCCTTCTACCTATACATCTCAGCTACCGATCACTCCTTGGGGGCCATGCTCGCTCATCGCGATGAACAACATAGGGAGTAGGTGGTTTATTACATAAGCCATACTCTTTTAGACTACAAAACCTGATACACCCATGCTGAAAAACTTTTCTTAGCCTTAGTTTTTGTTGCCACGAAACTCCGCCATTACCTACTTAATCACAAGACTTATGTTGTGACCAACACCGACCCCTTACACTTCATGTATGCCAAACCTTACCAAAATCAACATGTGTGCGCATGCTGGCTCATGCTTTTGGCTGACCTCGACCTCAAATTTATCCACCAAAATTCCATCAAGGGCCAAGCCATCACCGACCAATTGGCCGACGCACCTATTTCGGGGATCAACCTTCTAATTTTGACTTTCCAGATGAGTCAATTGCTTCCCTTTCCTTGGATGAGCCCGCATACCAAATGACACTCTTCTTCGATGGTTCCAAGTGTCAGTGTGGGGGTGGGGTAGGTTATCCTCATTCCACTTGATGGTGAACCCATGCCTTTGTCTTTCAAACTTGATTTTGATTATAAACAATATTGCCGAATACGAAGCACTCGTATTAGGTCTCCAAGCTACCTATGCCTTAGATGTCAAATCCATCAACATCTTTGGTGATTCCCAATTGGTCATAAACCAAGTCAATGGTATATACCAATGTCATAATGAGACACTTCAAAAGTATAAACATCACGTAGACATACTTTTGACCACCTTCGACCACTACGCCCTTCAAACCATCCCACATTCAACCAACAAATTTGTAGATACCATGGCCTGCTTGGCTTCTCAAATCCCCACTTCACCTGCCGATTCTAAAATATTTGTCACCATACAAAGACTCCAATCACCCTCTTATTTACCTCATGAGGTTTACTCCATTAGAACCACTACCCCTGACCCGAGTGACCTTTGGTATAAACAATACTCAGACTACCTTTCCCATTCCATCTTGCCTCCCGACCTCACTCATAATGGACAATGGGCCTTTCTTAAAAAGGTCTCTCATTATGTCATCATGGGTGGCCTCCTCTATAAATGTGGCTTGATGGCATTCTCTTACGGTGCCTTACGAGTTCAAAATTCCTTATACCATTAAGGAAGTTCATGATGGCATATGTGGAGGTCACTTCAGTGGCCTTGTTGCTAAGCGTATTCTTCACCTAGGCTATTACTGGCCGACCCTCAACCATGATTTTGTGACTACGTTCAAGTGTTGTGTAAAATTCCAACAACATGCCAACCTTCATCATACACCCAATCATGCCTTACAGTCACCCGTGACCTTTGGCCCTTCTCTCAATGGGGTTTGGATCTTGTTGGAGAGATCAATCCCCATTCTTCCCAATGACATCAATGGATCATCACCGCTACCGAATACTACACAAAATGGGTTGAAGCCATACCTCTCATTTCCATGAAATTGAGAAAATATGTGAGTTCATCAATCATCACATCATTTTTCACTTTGGTGTCCCACATCACCTCATCACTGATAATGAAAAACAATTCAAAAATAAAACCCTGCAAAAACTTTGTGACACCTTCGCATTCAGCTAAGTTTCTCATCACCTTATTACCCACAAACCAATGGCCAAGCCTGAATCCACTAACAAAACCCTAAACAAAATTCTCATGAAAGTGGTTAACGATACTGGGAAGGACTGGCATACGCACATTCCTTTCACCTGTGGGCATACCGCACTAGTATTCACACTTCCACTACCACCACACCTTTTTCTCTGGTCTATGGTATAGAGGTTGTTCTACCCTCAAAGTCTAGATTCCCTCACTCCACATTTCTCTCCATGACATGCTCAATGATGATGAATTTTCGTTAGGACCATTTTAGCACAACTTGAGTTATTAGACAAACGTCATCTTAATGCTCTTGACCACCTTCAAGTTTACCAAAAATGTATCAAATGTGCCTATGAAAACATGTCCATGAATGAACCTTCCAAGTCGGTGACCTTGTCTCTGAAAGAAAATCAACATGTAACCAAAGCAAAAAAAAGTAAACGGGAAAATTTTCTCCTAATTGGCTTGGACCATACATCGTGACTCATACTTATGGATCAGGTGCTTATCATTTATCTTCACTCGATGGTAAACCCAAACTTGAGCCCCTTAATGCCTTGCATCTTCGACCATTCTATTGTTGACTTTTAGTCCTACCTCACCTTCTACCTCTTTCCATGCTCATCCCTTGAGCGCTATCCACTTCCTATGCCATCACCAATGATTAAACAAGAATCATGTGTGTACCCATCACTTTTTATCTTCTCTTAAATATGTGTACCATGACACTGCACATAGCATGATTCTCATGGATACTTTTCATCTACCTTTAGATGAGATCCCATGGTCATTTCACCCTACTTTCTGAACAAGAATCCTATTCTTCACCTTAGTCTTGTCCATGACTTAAAATCCCTCACATGGGATCCAACTCCTTGAGTCAAACTTCCAATAAAAGATGACTCCCTCAAAAGGACATCTTTCTCTCTACAATCGCTGCTATAAATAGACTTCTCCCTCAAAGGACAAGCTATGTAAAGCTCTTTCAAAAAAAAAAAAAAAAAGAAAAAAAGAGAGAGAGAATGAAGCTTCCCGCATCGATCGCTTCTTCACGAAGACCTCAAGGAGTTAATTTCCTCATCCCATATAGACTTCCCGCATCGATCAGTCTATCTCAAATATCAGTCAAAACAAAAAGCCTTTTAGTCATGGACTTGCCCATTGTGACCTTGGATCTCTTGCCAAAAAGGCATGCTACCTAGTACCATATAAAAACTAACCACTTTTCACCCTCTCACCATTCACACTTTCATTTCCTACCACCTCAAGGGACCTATTGGACCATGACATTTGGTGATCATGTGACTACTTTTTCACCTTTAGAATAATCAATCATGCAATGCTTTTAGGGTCTTACGTTCATCACCCATCTAAGGTATGATCCACCCATTATGATCCTTACCAATCAGGTTGCTTTCTTACCTCCTCTTATATTTTAAACCTTCTTCATTACGTATTGATTACCTTATACAAGACTTGACCCTCGACGCTTATTTTTGGGTAATTTTTTTCTCCTCCTTCACCATAATCAACTCAAAATCACCTATACCAATGTGCCCACAATTCACCCATACCTAACAGACCTAGACTCAATCATGCCTATAACATACCCACCCATACTCATACCTCCTCACATTCTTCCCTAGCTTATGGGAGAACTACATCGGCCTGAGGTCCCTTTTCACGGGACTATGTAGGCAACACTCGAGGGCATGGGGCCCTTGGAGGTTAGCTCACCACTCTCTACCCTAACCAATTCATCTTTTATTTTCCTAAATCACATTCTACCCTATTTAGTTTCCTTTTTATATCAATAATTGGAAATTAAACCCATCAAACAACAAATTCTTTCCACCTTTATCATCATCAAACATACATTTATTATGTCTACCATTTCTTTACCATTATCATGCATGTACTATAAAACATCTTAACCATGACCCATATCATCATTCATTGCACAAATTAATGAATTATAACCTAACTCACTTCACCCATACCTAAAAACCTAACTTCACCCCTACCTAAACTAACTCCAACCATGCCTAAAACCTAACACCATGCCTACAACCTGACTCAATCCATGCCTAGAACCTAATCAACCATGCCTAAAACCTGACTCACCATGCCTAAACCTAACTCCAACCATGCCTAAACCCGACTCAACCATGCCTAGACTACAACCTGACTCAACCATGCCTAAAACCTAACTCAATCCATGCCTAGACTACAACCTGACTCAACCATGCCTACAACCTAACTCCACCATGCCTAAAACCTGACTCAATCCATGCCTAACTCGATCCATGCCTATGACTTGACTCTATCATGCCTACACTACTTATATTTTCCATAACATATACACATCAAAATAGCAAGATAACCACAACCATGTATACACATAATGACCATCATCATCATCATCATCTCTATAAATAAAAATATCCAAATGTGTGTCTCCATATACATAATCTCAAATATCTTTGGCACGCAAGCTGGTACATATAATCAAATCTCTCAAAAATATCATATACAACCTCACCATCTTTGGCACGCAGGCTGGTATATGATCAAAAATATACAAAACTCTCATACATCCTCACTCTCTTTGCACGCACGTAGCCGGTATATATCAAAAATGAATCAAAATACATCAAAATAAAGGGATGTGCATCAGGCATCATCCTGTCGGACATCCTCCATCTCGCCTCTCTCTGTCTCCTCCTCGCCTCCCTCTCGATGGCGGCCCGATAACCTCTCTCTCACCACCCGCCATAGGTCGGGTCTGGGCCCCCTACGGTACATCACCTAGAGCTGGCCTCGTGAGCTGGTGGCCTCACCCTGATCTGTCTCGGGGCTCGATGGCCCCCTATGCTCTCCACATTGTGAGTCTGGGATCTAGTCCTCTCACTCGAGGCTACTGTGCCCTGTACTCTCCATAGGATAGAAAATCTATATCCCACCACTATCAATCGATCTGGTAATATCTGGCCTCCCTAAGGCATCCCGTAACCTAGATATGGGTATGGTCTATGGTGGCCCCATAGGCCTCGGCCCCTATACTATCCTATGGGACCCTATCCCGCCCTCTCTGCCCGTGAATGGGACCCTGTCCCAAGTGCCTGCATGGAGGTGTCATCGGCCTCACACCCGCCTGTGCCTATACCTGCCGTAATGCCTGAATCTACACATGCAAGTGGCCAACTAGCCCAAACAAACTGTAACTACACTCGTAGGGTGGCTACCTACTACTCATCACCCTCTCCATCTCCACCCTGGGCCATCTGGGCCTGTAGATCAGCCACTACATGCATGCAATGTGGCCACCTCTAGCCTCTGATGCTGCTAGCTACCCCTGTACCATCCCCAACTATGTAATCAGGGTCACCACCTACCCCCTGTAGGGTGTCTCTCTCTACACAAGTGATGGTGGCTAAATCTGCCCCTGCCTCGGGAGGTACTACTCATAGATGGGCCACCCACCACTATCTATCTATCTATCACTCACTCCGCATCATCAATCCACCGTCTATAACCTACTCCTCCTACCCCAATAGGTATTGTACGTGCCTGTGGAAGTGGTAATGGTCTCTCCACATCATCTCTCTCAGTACTGTGGGAAGGGTGGTGGTATATCCTATAGTAATCCAAAACTGTCATCGACCCTATCTATGGGGATCATCTCGTGCTCTCCTACATGATGCCCCTCTATCCATCTGAGTAGCTAAAGGCCAGCTAACTCCTCAGCCATCTATCTGTATGAGGGATAACCCACATATGGTCTCCATATAATGTCTACCTAGACAATCCCTCCAATAGCCACACCGGTAGTATGCTACATCATGCGTAACCCCCCCTCGATCATCACCTGCTCTCCAATAACAGCACCCATCACCTATACCCCCCCACACAAAACCTGGCTCAAATGCATCTACTCGGGGCATACCCACTGGACACACACAGACAATGTGCTCATAGGCCCAACAGTGAAGAATGAATGTACAACATAGGCTGAACTCCGCAGAGCCACCTATATGCCCATACTCTCTATATAACTACACTAGAATGTTGGCACCCAGAAAATTGGGTCCTCTCCATCATCATGTCATGTAACACTCCCATCAATGATCATGGGAATCTCCCACCCTCTGCATCCGGCAAGCAAAAAAACAAAACTACCTCCTCCATCAATAATACTACTAGCCTCATCTCCTCTGGATGGGCTAGGTACATCTCTCCATAGCTCAGACTGGCACTATGGAATGTCAGCTCTACCATCCCCTCACCAAATACCATCAGCATCAACTCCTCGATGCCTCTGAGGAGATCAAATATACCTATGTACCCAATATAGGTAACCACAGATCTCTGTACATGTCCTCCAGGGTGACTATCATCTCACCCATCAGTAGGTGGAATGTGTTGGTCACCGAATCCCATCTATCGATGAGGGTGACCATCAAACTGGCTCAGCTACTCAGACTACATGCAGTAGCATCGACCCCAATCAGGCCCACCTCCTCAACATGCCACAACTCCTCGGCTGTCGCTGTGCCTCGAACTATCATGAGCAGGGTGGCACCCTATCTCGCATCCTCAGCTGATCTCTCACCTGCATCCAACAAAACAATCACATTATTTAAACATGACCATATCTACATTCACCCATACCCATTCCCATTACCCTACCTCTTTTACTTCGCTACTTACCCATTTATCCCATGGCCTACCCTCCACCCCAAACCAACCCCACCTCCCTACTTACCCAACCCAACCCTAACCTACCGACCTACCTACCCTAACCCTACCCAACCTAATATCACCTCACCTATTAAACCACACACCCCGACCCCTCACCTACTTCCATTTTGACCCACTCCCCGACCTTACCTTTTTCCTACACATCTATACATTTTTCCCTAACAACTCCACCCTTACCTATTTTTACCCCTTACCTATGTTATGATTTTCACCAAAACCACTTTTCTCACCCCTATCTACCTCACCCACCCAACCTCAGACACCTTTTGGCCCCTTTTTCCCCCAATTATGATGTACCAAGTTACCCTAACCAACCCCGGTCCCCCTTCAACCGCATCGGTCACCTGCTTCATGACCGATACCATGCACTAACACCGACGTTGGCTAACCTTCAACCGATGCCGGTCACTATTGCCATGTCAAAAACCGTGATGCCCAAACCCCCATTTTTCATTCAAAATCCCCTTTTGCTCCCTTCTACCCACCTAATCCTACCCAAATCCCCCTACACCCTTCCCCACCCCTTCTTCACCAAATCCCTCCCTCCCCATTCCTATTTTAATTGATTTTCCCTCCCATAATTCAAAATTTATTTTTTCCCCCAAAAAAAAAAAAAAACCCATTTTCACCCACCTAACCTCTAATTCAATCTAATAAACAAAAAAATGAGCGATTGAATCTACCTCATCACACTATCATCTATCTGCATGTGGTGGCACCTCCAGCCACTGCACTGGTGGTCCCCCGATCCCTCTCCTACCTCTGCCATCACCAAATGACCTCTCGCTCTCCAACCAATCAATCAACTCAAATCAATCCAACCTAGCTTGTGGATCCACCTATCAACCAACTATCACCTAGCCACGTGGCTCCAACCAACTCCCTCCTCTCTCTCTCACTCTGTCACTTCCCACCTTTTTTCTCTCTCTCTCTCTCTTTTCATTTTCCCAATTGCTAAAAGACAAATGATTTGAAAAATATGTAATTTTTTTTTTATAACCTACCCAACTTGACCGGTGATGGTTTCACCTTAACCGACATTGGTCCTATGCCCTAGCTTACCATGGTCGGTCCATCTTGACCGAGCATCGGTCCCTTCCAACCATCATCGGTTATACTGCTTAGTCTTTTTCCTACCCCCTACCCCCAATTTTTGACCTGAATCCTTTTTTCCTTCACCCACACCTCACTTGGACACCACTTGACCTTCTTGACCTTATCATTTACCCCTCACCTCATCCTCATTCGGGACTCATTATTTTTTACCCATACCTCGGCCCTACCCATGCCGTGACCTAGATACTTGGACCTGGAACATCGCTAGTGACCTTTGACCTCATGTGTTTGCTATACCTTGTGGCATTATTACCTGTGTTGATGGACATACTGACCTTACCTTGCCTCTTACCATGACTATTTATCCTGACCCAACCCTTGGTGTACCGAACATACCTAAACATTCCTGCACCGACTATGCATCATGTGTTTCCGACCATATCCTATACCTTGGATACTGGAATCACTTCAACCTTGTTTGGATAAACCTATCGACCTTAGACAATGTAGAGTTTTCCTACTCTTCAACCTGGTACCGTGCTGTAGTTTATACATGTGTGTGTGCATTTGACTATTACTACCTTTGACCCTGACCCATTACCTAGATTACCCGAGTGGACCTTTTTCCTTTTTTACCCACATTGCCCACCTTCCTCTTCATCACATTCACCTTTTATCAAACCACTCACCGATTCTTCCTTCTACCTCATCAGTTCCTGGTTTGAGGGGGATCACCTTCACCCACACATGGGGCAACCACATCTTATTTTTTTTCAGCATCGCTTACCAATACAAGCTACGCAACAAAAAGGGGCAAAATGTAGACACCAAAATTGGGTCACACTCCCCTTGGTCCCTCATCAAATAAACACCTTAAACACATTCACCTAACCATGGCCCCTTTCATCCCACTCTAATATTAATTTAATTAATTTAATTAAATTAATTCATTATCCTCACAATATTTATTATTTAAATATCCTAATTGAGATAATGCCCACATATCCACCTCACCTAGACACCTCATCTAGCCACCTCACCCTAAGACCTATTCTTAGTAAGTTGCCATAACTAACTAAGACCTACCCAAACCCTAAAAATCAAAGCCTACATTCCCTCTAACCACATTCCCACATGTTAGAAGGAAGCTTCCATTCTAATCCATGGGAGAAAATGAACGAGATCCCAGAAAATCAAGGGATCTGCCTAGTTTAGTAAACCTAGGAAATCCCACCCTAACCGATGCTGGTTACCCTAAACCACCGCCGGTCAACCGGAACCACCATGGTTACCATTTAACCCCCAAAACAACCTTATTTCGAGGTTGGCACATTTTAAGAGATTAACACATCTTTTGAGAACAAGAGATGAAACCAGAGCTGCATGCAAGTAGAACCAACATTCAGTACATGCATCAGAGCCCATAGCCAAGCACCTAAAGCAACCACAAAGCCACTTGCCTTCATGGGATCATCCGGGAAGCACTGCCAACATCACACCAAGTTCCTTCCATTTGATCACCCACCATTTCCAACTAGACATCAAGCTCATACAAATAGTAAGTTTTGTTAACTAACACTTGGTTCATTATCATTTGAGTAGATTCTTTTACTTTTGTTATTAGTTTTTACTCCCATTTCCATTCCCCACCATTTACCTCCATGCAAACTTGACCATCCTTTTACCCACACCCTTGAACTACCCATACCTAGATTTTAATCATTCTGTGCATACCGAGACCCACACGAACCTTGCCATTGCCCTTCCATTTCCATCTAGCCTCAGATCTATCACCCCACCAAGTTTTTATTGAGTTTCTGTACCCCGACCATACCGACACCGGTTACCCACAACCACCACCGGTTAACCTAAACCGACATCGGTCATACTACAGATCGATGCGTCGTCTCTATGTTTTGACCGAAACCAAGAACAAGAGCTTAAAACCTCCACCAAATACCCAAAACCACCCAGAACCTCACCCGACCAAGCACTTGCAATACTCGACCAAGACCTTGACCTTCAGATTCAATCATAGCTTAGCCTTGTTGTGAATGAATTTTTCTTATTGATGAATGAGATACCTAAATCATTTTAACTATAGTAGGATTTCCTTTATTATTAGCATTAAGTTGTTTTAAACAGTGGATTGACAACCATCTAGGAAGTATCACACTTCCTAGATCTAGCATACGCTAGGTAGTCCACTGCATATATTGTTTAACTTTCATTTGGTGGTCTTGTTTTCCATTTCAGGTAGTTCCTCCAAGCAAAAAGGAAGCTCTCACGATCATTTGTGGATCCATAAGTCATACATGTGCAACAACCTACAACCAACATCTATTTTTCCACTAAACCTCTAGTGAATGAGGCATTACACGTTATTAAGAACTTGAATATTGGAGATAGTGCAAAGGATGAGGAAATTATCTAGGATTTACTCAGTGAGTCAAACCTCGGAGGCATACTTTGAAGAAGAAGGAACAGATGAAGAAAATTTTGGGTGCACCCGCCTAGGAAAATAAAAAGAAAATATGGTTTACATGATTGATGATTAAGAAATATAGAATTTGGATTCTGACCATACTATGGGTACACGCGAGGTCCTAGATAGTTAAGATGAGAAAGTGTGTGCGTACTCATGAGCCCATGAAAAAAATAAGGTAAAAATTGGGACATGATGTAGAACCTAAGGAGACCATCATCAAAGATTACCGGGTCCGACTTAGAGGTTGCAAAAATAATTAATCTATTGCGTGACTTCCATGACCTATTTCCTAAAGGCTACCATGATTCAAAGGGGTACATCACTCTTTTGGTGAGATGATAATAAAATTAAAGGAATGTGTGTACTCATTTAGGAAGAGACCTTACATGATGAATCCTAATCTGCACATCAAGGTAACGGAAGAAATTGATAACATGTTGAAAAATGGAATCATTGAGCCCATTGAGGAGTCGAGTGGGTTAGCCAGTATGGTGCTAATCATAAAGATAGATGGAAGGATAAGAACTTTTGTGGATTATAGGAGTTGAATGTTGCATTTGTAATAGATCCCTTTCCCATTCCTTGTACTAAAAATATTGGGTAAGGCATTGTAGGGCACGAGACCTATTCCTTCACCGATGGATTTTTCGGGTATCATCACCGAGGTGTTGATCAAAGAACACTTGATAGATAAAGAACACAAGAAGTCTACATGGGAAACCAAGTCATACGAAAAGACATGAATGGATAGGAAGAACACATGCATGGATTTTTTTAGTTTTTCAAGACTTAGCCATTTTTGGGCATGAAGATCTATTTTTAGAAGATGGCATGCAGTAACACTCCAACGATGCAAAGATATGCGTGCTACACATTGTTTTTTTTTTTTTAGGATCATATTCAAGCATTTTTGCATGGAGACAGTCCCTAAGAATAGGATTTTCACTTCGATTAACTATTAGTAGTCTATAGATAGCACACTTACATGTGTGGCTATGCATGAAAATGGCGCGTGGATACTAATAGCATGCAGCCTATTTTTTGAATAGATAAGTGGTGAAGGGAAATTCCCACCCTATATATATGTAGTAAATTACTTGGTAGGATATGATAGATATAGAGAGATAGATAACATAATGTATATGTTTTGGATTACCTTATCGATCCATGTGCGCATTGACATAGATTACTAGTATTGTAAGAAGCTTCTATGTTATTGTGATGATTAAGAGATGGAAGATATTGACTGAACCTAAGTGTTATTCCGTGTATAATTGAGTGGTGCATGTTCTTATTTCTATCATGATTATTTTTTAAACCTATTCTTTCCTAGATCTAGATCTATCATGCATTGTATAATGATGTATTAATTTATGGATCTATATGATTTAATTCATCATCATGTTAACATTTTGGTATAGTAACCCTAAAGAGGGACCTAGTACCTTTACACGTGTCAGTGAGCACTCGCCTAGGCCGAGTGATGGGCTAGCGTGTCTAGGGTATTATCTCGGTGAATTCTAGAATACATCATGGTCTCCGTTGGTGGGACCTCTTTTCAAATTGTTTTCGTGGATCATTCACAATGAAGACATATCGGTTAACTCTAACAAGTATTGAAGAGTGGATACATGATCTAGAGGAAGAATATGCATGGTGATTCAACATTATATCTAAGTTTAATGCACGCACTTGGGTAGAATGTAATCAGATAACAGTACTTATATGAGAACTTTGTTGCCATCTTTCCATTAGAATTATATGAGTGGTTGATTGCTTATGCATCTAAGCAGACTGGAGGTATCACACACTTGTCTAGACACAAGAAGAATTTCAGGCCCTTTATGATGTTGATTTGATCGGACTCATGCCGTGGATATGTGGTTTTGTGGTGTTCCAAATAGTTATATTCGGAATATTCAATTTTGACGTATTCTTGCCCTGAGGTAGCTGAATTCCGCTTTTGTAGTATCCTAGAGGATCATATCTACAAGGTATTCCATTGGTCATCAAAATCTTGATGATAACCTTGAACTCGAGAGAGTAAACATATGGCTAACTAAACTTCACCACGCGCGAGGGAAGGAACATGGGTTTGGTGAAAGATGGTAGACCTAGTGGTAGAAAGGTAGAGAGAGGAAAGGTGACTTAAGTATAAGGAGGCACTTAAGAGGGAGATAGAGAAGTAGCGTACCATTGCAAAAAGTATGACATTGAGGAGAGAGATGGATCATGAAGGATCGTGAATGATTTGAAGCTCATGTAGAAGATGTGGAGCCGAGCATCAAGAACTCCCCATATCAGAAATTATGACAAAGATCCCCCTTGGCCTCACACGTAGTGCACTAGTAGAGACTACCGGTTCGGGGCATGCATCTTAACCCACTTGGTGACCTAGCCCTTATGCTTGGTTTTCTAGTATCTAGTACGATAAGTAATTAGCAATTGAATTTAGGAAATAGGAGAACTGGAGTAAGTCGAGAACAAGAAAATTAATGATAGGACATATGGATTCAAATTTATTTGGAGGAACATTTTCAGTGCATCATCTACATGTAATGTAAGCACATAGAATGTTGGATTCACCTCTGGAAGTGGAACTACCACACTGCATCGTAGGGGTTCAATATAGTACTACTATTGAAGCACATGGGAGTACATCTAAAATTCCTATTCTAGCTACAGTGGAGGGTCGGGAGGTATAGTTGGTTCTATCTCTGTGGATCTCGGTGGTTTTGGAGGTAGGCAAAACACAGTGAGGTTCTAGATAAAGTGGGCAAGGTTTACACCAACCCTAGAATATTTATATAGAGATGTCTCTTCATCTTCTAAATTATAGAGGCATAGAGGATGCTGCTGAGCATGTGCACATGTGTGAAATATTATGGCACATGAAAGGGATCATAGCTTCTGAGTGCAAATCAAGTCAATTTTCTACTACATTACAAGGATGTACACATAGTTGGTATAGGAAGTTTGACCCTAATCAAACTTGTGTGGATTATGCAGTGCTAAAGGATTCTTTCTTGAAAGAGTTCTATGTCTCGAAATTTAGGTAGAAGAGTATAAGCACCCTCAAGGATATCAAGCAAGGCACTACTAAGAGTATACGTGAGTATGATGCCCATTTTAAAACACTCCTATCTAAGATTTCTTAAGATATTCACGCAATCCAAAGATGCATAATGGTTCGTTGGTAGATTGATTACGCCATTCGAAGAGAACTATCACACAAGACATACACCGATCTGCGTGAAGCACCGGAAGAAGCTTTTGCATGCTGAAGCAGCTTGGGAGCATTGACATTGGCATCATTCCATTCTTAGAGGCATAGATTGTAGCTATGGAAAAAATAGTTAGAGAAGATATCAATAAATTCAGCCCATGAAACATGCTCAAGAATTTGGTGTACAGATTATGAAGTGGAGGGGCACACAAAGGATACTTTCCCTCATAGATCTATACACTCATTACTATTATACCGTGAGATCCGTCATTTGAATCATGATGCTAGTCACTATCCTTTGTTATGTTGAGTGATAAGGCGAATGTATCTTGTTACTATAAAATTTTCTCTGGTCCACGACCCATGATATCAAGATTTTTGGCTGATTGGTCGATCCGTGATGCTATAGACATTGTGGTATGACGTAAAAGTGTAACATGATAATTCTAAGGGTAAGAATGAACACCATGATTGGGATGATAGTCAAACGTGCTATGACAGGAGTGAGGGGCGTTTTGAAGGAGGTCATGGAAGAGGACTCGGATATCATGGTGGATATGGAGGATGAGGCCACGGAGAGGAAGAGGTGAGTTCCCTCATGAAACATGTTATACGTGTGGATCTCCGACCACTATATGCGTGAATGTCCTCAAAATATTGCATGTTCTTTCTCGCAGTAAAGAACAATAGCTATAAAGAGTGCCCGAACTTATATGAGCATCCGAGTAAGCAACATAAGAAAGAAAGAAAAGGCACCTGGGATGGTTAGAATATAATGCATGGTAGAAGATCATTGGATGCCCAAGATAGCACCGTAACTCCGAGGCATTAAAGTGAAGATTACTACACGAGCAAAGCGGTGTGCATAAGAGAGGCATTATAGAAAAACCTACCATCACTAAGGATGATGTCCTTCAATCCCAATATTCAGATCCTACCTATTAGAGAGAGGTTTATTAGGATACCATGGAAGTACTAAGCAGCCTTGTGGTGAGATACAATACTTAAAGGAGTAAGAAAGCATCAGAGATAGTCCAAACTAATACCGATGATCTGAGAGAAGTGTGTAAAATGTTGCACCAAGAGAACAACATTCCACTATTACGAAGTTGGTTAAAATGGAACACTCCATGCACAAGTATTGAGACCAGATGATAGATCATGCATGCAAATCTTCCCCCTGATAGCATTGACTATGACAAGGAAATTACTCTGAATGTTGTTGTGGATGGATGGTTGTTGAGTAACATATTATTGATATAGGTGCGTATAAATGTGCTTACATTAGATGCATGGGTAAAAATAGGGAGGCCTACATCATGCAGCCATCCTCTAATGTGTTTTTATGGCAAACTGCATTTCAAGGCCACTCCCATAGGATTTTTTAAGGATGCCATATAAGGGGCCAAGTTTACTAGGGATTTTGAGGTACTACCACTTCGTAAAACAAACATTTTTCTAGCCTTGCTTAGATGCCCTTGGTGTTATGCGTAATAATGTTGATATGAGATTTAATAAGGGGTATATTAGCTTTGAGAATAAGGAGGAAATGGTTGTGATACCTTTGATAGATGGGTAGTTAAGCGCTTGAAATTTTCACTATCTCCCATAGTTAAGCGCTTGAAATTTTCACTATCTCCCATAGTGACAAATTCCAGAGTGCATTTTGAAAAGGAAGAAGAAATGGAATCCATACTACTTGAACGTGTTTTCCTTGAGAAAGAGAAAGGAAAGATGGTTTACATCGTGGATGATGAGGAAGCTGAGAACCTGGATATTGAACATTTACAAGGGGTGCACAAGGTCTTAGATGGTATAGACAAGGATACGATGTTTATCACAAACCCATGAAGAAAAAGAAGGTGAATATAGGTTCGGAGGCTGAGCCAAAGGAGGTTATAATTGGAGACTATTGGTCAGAATCGGAAGTGGCAAAGATCATTGAGTTACTCAAGGATTATCAAGACTTATTCCCTCGAGGGTATCATGAACTTAAAGGCATACATGAATCACTTGGGGAAATGAAGATAAAGCTTAAGGATGGTGCACAACCAGTTAGAAAGAGGCCTTACAAAATGAACCCTAATTTGCATGAAAAGGTTAAAGAGGAGATTGATAACATGTTGAAATCTAGAATTAGTAATCCCTTTGATGAGTCGAATGGGTTAGTCCAATAGTGATCAGTGATCGTGAAGGATGGATGAATTAGAATATGTGTGGACTATAGGGAGCTAAATGTTGCATGTGTAATAGATCGATTCCCTATGCCATTTACTAAGGAAATACTAGGAGTCAGTAGGGTGCAAAATATAGTCTTTTATAGATGGGTTCTCTCGGGTATCACCAAAGTTAGAATTACAAAGGAGGATCAGAAAAGACTACATGTACTACTCGAATGGGGGTAGTTTCACCTATATTGTCATGCCTTTTGGACTGAAAAATGCACTGCTTTTTATTCTCACGTATAATTGTTCAAGCATTCAAAGATTTTATTCACAACTTTTTAAAGGTTTATCTAGATTATCGATAGTATATGGGCTTGTGAATGCTCATTGTGACAATATGTGCTTGATGTTTAAATGGTGTAGACAATTGAGTATATCTTTGAACATCAAGAAGTGCATATTTTCTACACCTTTGGAATATAGTTAGGACATATAATCTGTAAGGAAGGTTTGTTAGTTGATCCAACTAAGGTCAGAGTCATTCTAGGCCCGGAAGCGCCTACCACCAAAGTGAGGTGCACGGATTTTTGGGTCACATAGGATATTATAAGAAGTTCATAAAAGGGTATGCCAAATGTACTACACCCTTGGAATATTTACTAAAAGGGAAAGGTACATTTTATTAGGGAGAACCATAGTAATGCGCGTTTGAGATATTAAAAGAGAAACTTACTACTATACCCATTCTCGTGCTTTCCTCTTGGGATAAACCATTTCATGTGCATGTGGACACCTCTAGCATGGTCATTGGCACTATGTTAGCTTAACCTAGAAAAGATATTATAAATCATCCAATTTTTTTGCTAGTAGAAAGCTAACTCCTGTTGAATGTAATTATGCAACTACGGAGCGCAAATCTTTGTCAATGATCTATGCATTACAAAAATTTGATAGTACTTATAGCAACCACATTTGTATTTTATATACGTATCACATGGCATTGAAGTATTTGGTGAAAAACCCATCTTACAAGGGTGAATATGCATATGGGTACTCCTATTTCAAGAGTTTGACTTCACGGCTTGTGGTGAAGCCAGAGAAAAGTAAATCTAGACGAGAATACTTATCTAGAATTCACTCGTGAGAAGAAGCATAGAAAATGAAGAAACCATGACAGATACACATTTATATAGGTTACAATGTGCACCATTAGAATTATAAGACATTGTTGTATTCCTATGGGCTAGTGTGGCACCGTAAGGAATGAAGGCATTAGAAAAGAAACAACTTGCTATATAATGCACAATACCGTTTATGTTAATCGCTGGTGACCTCTACAAGTTAGGTAGAGATGAAGTATTACGCCATTGTGTATTAGAGCATGAGCGTAAGGATATTATTGAAGAATCCCATGGTGGTATTGCACAGGATGCCACTATGCAGTGATGTAATTTCCTAAAAGATACTACTTGGCTTGGATTATGGTGGGAGACATTGATAAAGATTCAGAAGTGTGTGATCGTTTTCAAGCATCTAGGTAAACTAGGGAAAGGAGATGAGATGCCTTTGAGACTAATTAATAGTTCCGAACCATGTGAGAAATGGGTCATCAACTTTATAGGACCTATTTTTCCAGCCACACATAGGAATGGGTCACACTATATCATTACTTATACATGGATTATCTCACAAGGTGGGCGTAAGGAGCACCTACGAAGGACCGTACAATGGCTATAGTAGCTAGGTTTCTATGGGAGAATTTTGTTACAAGATATGGATGTCCTTTAAGTTTGACAAGTGATAGGGGCACACACTTTTGAATAAAACAATCATGATCCTAGTAGATGAGGTTATGGTTGCACAAAGATAAGACTATAACCTATCATCCTCAGAAAATAGAATCTGTTGAGGGTTTCAACAAAATTTTGAGCCGCACATTGACAAAAATTTGTGATGTTGGAAGAAAGGATTGTGATGATAAATTTTTTGTTGTTCTTTGGGCATATAGAACAACTTATAAGAGATTGAACAAAGCTACACCGTTTCTACCATTGTTTGGTGCGTAAGCCATTCTCCTATAGAATTTATGTTACTTTCTTTGTGCATTACACATGCCGGAGGTCTAATGATGATTAGGCTTTACATGAGCATATTGAGAAGATGATTCAGCTATATGAGTGACGAGCCATAACACGATTGAGTGAGAAGTGAAAAGGCCAGAAGAAAGCATGGCATGAAAGAAACATAAGGGATAAGAAGTTTGAGATTGGAAAATGGTACTCCTCTCATGAATCTAAGTTCTGTGCCTATATAGGAAAACTTAAGGTAGATTGGTTAGTTTTGTATGTTATTACTGGGTAAGTGCATGAAGTTGGGGGGGTAAAAAGTGGACAAGAATCTAAAAAAGAAAGACATGTACGCGTTTCAATTTGTTTGGCTTAGAATCACCGAAGCATAAGCGGTACCCATTTAAAACATGACAAAATGCATACACGTTTTGTGTAGTATGTAACGTGTATGTGTTTTGTGTAGTATGGACCATGCATATGTGTTTTGGTGGTTTATACTTACAAAAATAAATGTTTAAGTATAAGAAATAATAAAAGAAATTAGGGTCATTCTGCACCTTATGGAAGTGGTCTCGTAGCTCCAACAGCTATAATCTAGAAGATAGTTTTTCAAAATCTAATTTTGGTCAAGACTTATTCATTTTCAAGATTTCAAAGAAATGACCTAAAACTTTCTTGTGGCATATATATTGTAGTCGGTCTTTGTTTTGGGAAAGCATATAGTCATTTTTAGGTTTTTGACCTTCTAAATGGATTTTGGCCCTACCACCGCTTGAATTGGTAGTAATTTTTAAATTTGGTCCATAATTCACTTTATGACCATGAATTAACTCTAAGATGTTTGTCTACTTACTAAAAAGAGATCCTCACTTTGTAGATAGAGGATTGTTCCCCGAATGGGATTCTTGTCCTATGGTCAAAATGAGGTGATTGTAATGTGCCTCCTCCTTAAGGTGTGATAACACTACTAGGTGTTGAATGAGTTGTTACGGATAGTTCCAAGTGCATTTCATCAAGTGAACTCAGATTATTACTCATTCTTAAAAACATGGTGCTCTATATAAAGATCATCCCCTCACCTTTCCTAGATCTAAAAGCATCCTTTCATGGAATCAAATTCATGATTCACATACATGTTTTTCTCATATGTCTCTTATGGAGACAAAAATTACTTAATACTTCACAAATAATGGTCCTTCGATAACTTGGTGACATGACTAGCTCATTTTAGCTTGTTCTCAAGGGTGTTCAATTAACTACAAAATAGCCAAAAATGTCTTTTTAGGCCTTCAAAGGAAGTAGTCTCTCATAAAAACTAAATCAGTTGATTGATCACCTTAAACACTATTCCGTACACACCGAAACACGCCGAATTATCTTTTTAGGAGTTTCCTTTGGGTGAGGGTTTATGATTTAGGGTTTAGGTTTAGGGCTCGGGTTTAGGGTTTAGGGATAAGGGTTTAGGATTCAAGGTTTAGATTTTAGGGTTTAAGGTTTAGTGTTTAAGGCTCGTAGTTCAGATTTTAGGGTTTAGGGTTTAGGCTCTGTGGCTTAAGGTTCATGGTTTAGGGTTTAGGGTTTTGGTTTTTGAGTTTAGGGTTTATGGTTTAGGGTTAAGGGTTGAGAGTTTAGGGTTTAGGGCTCAAGGTTCAAGGTTTAGGTTTAGGGGTCCAGGTTGAGGGTTTAAAGTTTATGGCTCAAGGTTTAGGTTTTATGGTTTAGGGTTTAGGGTTGAGATTTTAGGGTTCAAGGTTTAGTTCTTAGGGTTTAGGTTAAGGGTTTATGTTTGAGGGTTCAAGGTTTAGGGTTTTGTCTTAGGGCTTATGGCTTATCACCTGTGGTTGGGGGGTTAGGGTTTAGGGTTTAGGGCTCAAGGTTTAGGGTTTAGGGGTCGAGTTTAGGGGTAAGGTTTTAGGTTTTAAGGTTTAGGGTTTAGGATTTAAGGCTTAAAGTTTAGGACTTAGGTTTATGGTATAGGTTTTAGGGTTTACGGCTTTGTGGTTTAAGGTTTAGGGTTCGAGGATTAGGTTTATGGTTTAGAGTTTAGGAGTTATGGTTTAAGGTTTAGGGTTGAGAATTTAGGTTTATGGTTCAGGTGGTTTATGAGTTAGGGTTAAGGTTTAAAGGTAAGGGTTCTGTGGTTTAGGGTAAAGGGTTCAAGGTTTAGGGATAAGAGTTGAGGGTTTAGGGCCGAGAGTTAAGGGTTCTAGGGTTTAGTTTTTAGGGTTTAGGGTCGAGGGTTTATGTTTAAAGCTTCAAGGTTTAGGTTTTGGCTTAGGGCTTATGGCTTATGGCCTATGGTTTAGGCTTAGGGTTTAGGGTTTAGGGCTCAAGGTTTAGGGTTTAGGGGTCAGGGTTTAGGTTTTAGGGTTTAGGATTTAGGGCTTACAGCTTAGGGTTTATGGCTTGATATGTGATTTCTTGTAAAAGGATGTGTTCTCGATTAAGAAATCATGCTTGATATGTACTGTATTTTCTTTGCAGATCTTTGACTGAGTCAGAATATGATTAGACTCTTTTATTTATTTCATTTTGCATCTGAGTTTAATCTGATCTCGGAATGAATTATAGAGTTATCCATCTATAATACCTAGCCTTGGATCAGTGGAATTGATCCAAGTATTGCTTTAAGTTTGTTCGTGATGAATTAAAAAATTACAGACCTTGAACAGGTTGCAAGGTCTAGAAGCATTGAATAAGCTAGTCCGGAGTATAACTCAGGTTGAACATGTGAAATGAATTGGTTCCCGATATCGAAGTATATCTGGAAGGTCTCGATCGTGGACCAGGTAATAATTCGGTTTCATACAATTCTGCAGCCTAAGGCAGAACAGGAGCTAACCCTGTTCAAGAATGTATGATGTAGGTCTTTTTCTGAGCATACAGAATGTAGACCTAACTGGAATTATTAATGTTTAGTAACCTAAAACTAAACCTAACCTAGGGGTTAGATTAGTGTTAATCTAACCTAGACCTAGGCTAAGAGCTAATGTCCTAAGTTAGTATCTATGTTTATGGAAGTTAGATTAGGTGTTATCCTAAATTCTAACCTAAGTTACTAACCTATCTATTGAACAAGAATGTATGGGGACCTATGGAGGGGTGCGAACCATGGGCGGCATTTTCTATGTTATTTAATGCAAAGGATAAGTATGAAGGACAGGCATTGGCGGAGGTTTTAGAAACGGCTAACTTAAGCCGACGTGGCAGTTCGCCAAAACTAAAAATGGTCTTGAAATTCTCTTTGTCTATCGCCAACTTTGGCGGTCGGTGGCAGTTGAGTTTAAGCGGGAAAATTGGAGTAAATGCATTCAATGAGCTTGGAAGTCGAGCTCGGAACTCGCGAGAAGGCATGCAAACTGGAAGTTTGTTGGTTTGTTTGGCTTATCGCGAATTTCGGTTTTCCTTCTGCTGTTCACTGGTTCTTCGCACCATCTTCTTGGAGTTGCATGGCGAGTATGAGGGTATCTAGCTCTTTTCTCTGGCAAGGAAAATATATATGTTATGGAGATAGCAAAATTTTGTTGGTCGCTCTAACTTGGAAAAGGAAAAGGAAGTCCGAGCTCTTCCAGTGGTCTGCTTCTGAATTTTGAGCAAAAATCCAGGCATGTTAGGCCCTAACCTTTAAAAATCTTGTTGTCTTTCAAGTGATTTCATTAGAACAACTCTGTTCAAATGTTTTGAGAAAATAGATGATTTTTCCTATGGTTGTCTGGTGTGATTTTTGCACTGTATCTTCTTGCTTTGGAATGACTTGTCATTTATCCCTTGATGGGTGTTTATTATTTTTGAACTGTGGCTTTGTTTCTTTGTGTTTGCATTTTGGCTTAAATATACGAAATATATGAAAAGTAGGAATGCTCGGCCTGATTCGGCGATAGCTCATAAATTATTCCTGTGAAGGGTATAAGCCACTATTATGATTGTCGATTTTTAGTCGTCGACGCTTGTTGTTGATACTAGCCATCAATACTGGTTGTGGGTACTCGCAGAAAGGAATACTGTTGGACTTTTGTTGACTGCTCAGTTTATATTGAACCTTTGTAAGCTCTGTTGTGGTTATTGATGATAGTGGCTATTGATACTTGTTGGGTTTCGTTTCGTCTTTTAAAAAAATGTTGGGAAGAGGTATCTTACTGTGTTACAGTAATTCTTTATGACTATGCCGGAGATGTTTTTCCCTTACTTTGTGGTTATGGGTTTATACCCGTTAACAGTATGCAATATATATATAGGTTTATATTTGTTATAATCAGTACGACTCTGTGGAGTCGATTGAATGATTTATATATATATTTGAACCACTGTTCAAGTTAAATATAATTGAATATTGGTATTTGATGTGCCAGCGACTTAAGGGAATAACATGTATTTCGTCCTCTGTTATTTTTGTAAGAAAACCTTCGTATCGCAAGGATTTTGTGGTACAGATTCTTTAAGTGTATTTTTACATCGACATTCTATGCAAATTTGTGTAAAAATAATTGGCAAGGGTTCAGTCGGATTCCTTGTTTTGAATCAGTAATTAGATTTGCTTTGTCTGATTTTTATTATGCACCGTTGATGGGCTCAGATGGAATCATATGCAATTATTTGTCTGGTTACTGTTGTTCGGATTCAGTTGAATTCTTGGAAGGTAACCTGTATTTTAGTCTCATATTGAACCTGATTTTTGGGACACTGTCGTTTTGTCACTGTTTGAGTTCCTTGAGTATGGATAATTATCATGTGTCCTGGCTCTGTTGAAGTGAGTCGCGGATACCATACTTTAAACTTGAATGCGCCCAGGTGAGAATAGATATGCTATATTCCTTTCCGTTTATTCCAGTCCGATTGAGACTGAGTATGTTTCGGAAATTTTGTGTGATTGTCTTGGCATAGTCTTAAGGAAACATCAAATTGCTTAATGCAATGAAGTCTGTTGTTGATCGTGATATACTAGAGGTTCTTTGATTTCGAACTTGGGTCGAAAAGCCTTGCTGTGTATAAAAGGGACTAGCATTGGGCTATAGGTTGATATATGGGATTGTAAGCGTGTTTGTCTTCTGTTGCATAACTATCCTGCCTTGAGCTGGACTGATCTAAAAGCCGTCGACTGCACCTCGACAGGCAATGTGGTGATTTTCATGTTGTTTAACGCTTCTTGTAGAGTCTGTTTGGTTGATAGACTTCACTATTGACGTGTTAGCCACTGTACAGGAGTTTTTGCTGTGTTCGATTTTTATTAAGACAGTGATTCTTCTTGTGGTTTGTCGGACTTGTTCGTATACATACTGGATGAATGCTTTCCATATGTGGAGACGGTACAGTAGTGAACTTGTGTGAAGGGAAGTGTGAATGATTTGTTTCTTTCTCTTCTATTATTTTAATACTTGTTGGTATCTGTCTAACAGTTGGAATTGTTCTTGTATCTTATTAGTGGAATCACGATTTGCTATGATATTCCATTTCGATGAAAGTAACGATCTGTCAATGTTGCTGATCTTGGATTCAAGATAATTGTTTGGATACTTTCGTTCTTTGATTCTTAATATTTGATGAAATATTTGAGAAATGTTTAGGACTATTCTGTAACGATGATAGAGTTACACGTTTGTAGTCATTTTTGTATTACAAAGGCATAGTCTGATTATGTTTACTTGTTTGGATAATTGATCTCATTTAAACAGGGTGTTTAATGAAAACAATTGACGGATTGCAATTGTTTTAAAAGTTAGTGCTTATCATGCTCAGTTCATCGAACTGACTCATGTTGACTATTTTTGCAGATGGTTGCCGTAAGTGGTAAAGCATGCAGATCTGACAGGATGATCAGATTGTTTAATTTGATTTATAATAAATTTCAGCTTGATTTTCTAAATGTACTAAATGTGGAAAGATGTTCCTTTTCCATTGAGCAGCATATCAAGTATCTTTGAATGTCTAAAATGTACAGATCTCGAGAGGAATGGAAATAAGTATTTGTTACTTATGTGTTGTATTCTTAATTCTGATAGTTGACCTTCTTCGGTTTATATATCGGAGTGGCAATGTTATCCTTGTGTAATTTGGATGCTTTTGTGATTGTCAATGAAAGCTTATAAGGAAATGTGATTGAATTCTTATGAGTGATTAGTAGTTCTAATTTGATCTATCGAAGCAAAATTGAAATTTAAATCATTGTCTTTTTAAAAGATAGGGTTAAAATGAACCTAAGCGAGAACACTAATCAAGCTGAATTAAATTACTAATCCCTAGTCTGAGCATGACAGACAACATTAAATTGGATTCTTAATCATTTATATCTTGATGCTAATAAGTATGATATAAATTCAGTTAAGAGAACTGATATAAATCTAATGGGGTTCAGATGGCAATCTCATGTGAAGGTTATGAGATATTGTCCAATTCTGTTGTTTTAGAATCATGTGTATTCTAATAACTCCTTGATGAGACCTTAGCCTTAATATCTCCACCATGCAATGGGTTTTATTGAGGAAGGTCATCTTAAGACGAAGAATCCAGGGATCGGGAAAGACTAACCCTAGGGGAAAAGTCTTTAAGTAATTTAAACTCAAAGTGCGTAACGCATATTTTTATTAAGTAGATCTTTTCGAGGCGGATTTAAAGGTTGATGACACAAGTCAACTGCAGGGTTGTACCTCCGAGAAGATTAGGATCTTCTCGAAGTTACAACAATGCAGGTGACTTATGACGACACCCTTTGCATTGATCGCTAAGATTTACACTTTGATCTCGAACGAGTTACTCAGGGACCGATTAGGAATGTGGTCATGTTATAAGGCTGCCTAGGAGATTCGGGGTATCATGACACACTGGTTTAACTGCAGGTTAAACCCAGTATGTCATCGTATCCCTAACCCTCGTGGGCATCCATATAACATTATCACCTTGTTAATCTTTCTCCGAGTGATTAAGTTGTGATAGGAAGGACCTGATGAGAAGTCGGTATAAGACATTCTATATAACATAAGAATGGGGTGAAGGGCGTATTCAGTTGACGAGTATGCCGTTAAGGAATACGAGACATAAAAAGTATGTTTCAAATCTTTGGCCAAAGTATCGCAAGTTGCTGATTGCGTTGTCCTAATTCACCTAGTCTAAGGGATGAGATGCCGATGAATAATGGTAACAATTATTCAGTTAGGTTCCTTGGATAGAGCATTCTGAATTCCCAGAATAGGGAAGAGAACCGCAAGAGTAAAGTGTTAAATAAAAACACCAACTCTTATTACTCATGAATAGATCGGTAGATTACCGAGTCATGGAATGAATAGATCGGAGGTACTCCGAGTCATTACAGCTGCATATGGTTGTCTGTTATATGAATGGTTATTTGATTTGTGAGTTCTAAATTATGTATTTAGAACCAGGATGCAATTAAAAAAAAAAAAAAAATTCACTTGTTCTAAGGTATAAATTGAGGATGTTACATCTTGGTATCAGAGCTGAAGGTTGCAGCTCTTGGACCTATTGTGTCCATAATCTGATAAAAACCTGAATTTTCTTGTAATCAGAAAATGGTTAGAACAAGGGGGAACGTTGCGAATAATGCTCCACCGAAGGAGGAGCGGCAACAACCCGAAACTTGATGAGATCCTGCTGCTGGTTGGACAAGAGATCGCTTAGCTGTACTTGAACAAGCGGGTGATGGGAAATGAGGAGGATGAAGAAGCGATGATAATAATAATCAGCAACCCCGAGGACAACCCCGACATGGGTGTTGATGTTAATGTTGGGAATGCACTGTCCAACCGAGAAAACAAAAAGGCAGATTAGCGGCAGAGAACTCACTAATGATATAAAAGGATAAGTCCACCTAAGTATGATGGCACCACATTAGGAGATGGAGCGAGAGCGGCTCAGTGAAATGGAGAAGTACTTTGCAATAAGGAACTTCTCAGAGGAAACCAAAGCTATTTGGGGAGCCTATCAGCTTTCCCACGAAGCATCTTCGTGGTGGGATAGCCGTAAAGCTGAACTAAACATTGATGAGACCAATATTACTTGGGATCAATTTAAAGGCTATTTTAGGCAACGTTGGCTGCCACAACTTTTCTATGATCAGAAAATGACAGAATTTCAGAACTTAGCTCAAGGGAAGCTAACGGTAACTGAATACTGGGAGCGGTTTACAAAACTCCTCAAGTATGTACCGCAGTATCAAACTGACGAAAAGTTCAGAATACGGAAATTCATCATGGGATTGAATCCCGTGATAGGGGGAGAGGTCGATGTTCATAGTCCAACCACTATGGAAGGAGTTGTTGAAAAGGCCATAAGGCAAGAACAGAAATTAAAGGCTATTTCTGCTCATAAAGAGGAAGTGCGGAAGAAGACTGCAAACCCTTCTTCAACCTCTCTTGCACCTTAAAAGGACCATGGAAAAAGTTTGGAAACAAGAGTAAGTTTCCAGGAGATAACAATAAGAAAGCAGTAGTAAATAAGCCTGCTGGAAATGTAAGGGATAATTTTGTTAAAAATTATAACAATGGGCAGAAGCCCTATGGAGGACAGCGTGACAATTACAAAACTGGAGGCAACTTTGAGCCTAAAAAGGGACCTGTAGGAGGCTGCTACAATTGTGGCAAAGATCACTACGCAAATCAGTGCCCTTTGAAGAAGGATGATCGTAATCAGCAGCATAAGATACATGCTGCAGTAGCGGACAAGCAAGCTGAAAAGCAAGTGACACCTATAGAAGTTCCGGGTAAGTTATTCGGCATACCTGTCACTATTCTTTTTGATACAGGAGCTACTGAATGTTTTATATCTAATAAACTTGCTTCTAAACTTAAAAGAAAAGCTGGAAAAATGGATAAATCTTGGACTGTACAGTATGGTAATAATTTTGTTCATACAGTGAGTATGTGTCTTTTTGGGGCAGTCCTTGACTTACCTAACTTTTCCACGGAAGTTGATCTCTATGTCGCACCTTTAGGATCGTATGACATTGTCATCGGTGTCAATTGGTTAGCTGACCATAAAGCAAAGGTAGACTGCTATGAAAAGAACATAAAATGTTTAGACGATCAGCTGGAGTCAGCAGAGATTCAAGGTGTGAAACGGGAAATTTCAGTTAGAAAACTGTCAGCTATGCAGCTTAAAAAGGCTAAAAATAAAGGATGTACCCTTTATGCAGTAAAGATATCTGAATCTTCAGAAGAAAATGATGATTTCATGAAAAGATTCCCTCTTTTACAAAGTTTCAGGGATGTTTTTCCTGAGGAATTACCAGGGTTACCACCCAAGAGAGAATTTGACTTCACCATTGAAATCAAGCCAGGAACAGAACCTATATCCAAAGCGCCTTATCGGATGACTACTACAGAGTTAGTCGAGCTTAAGGCACAGTTGCAAGAACTTTTGTCTAAAGGATTGATTAGACCAAGTGTTTCACCTTGGGGAGCGCCTGTAATATTTGTGAAAAAGAAGGATGGAACACTAAGGCTGTGTATTGATTATCGGATGTTGAACAAAGCAACAGTCAAGAACCGATATCCACTTCCTAGGATCGACGATCTGTTTGATCAGATGCGTGGAGCAGCGGTTTATTCTAAGATAGACCTTCGATCTGGTTACCATCAGTTAAGGATTAGAGAGGAAGACATTCATAAAACAGCTTTCCGAACAAGGTACGGACATTATGAATTCACAGTTCTACCCTTTGGATTAACTAATGCACCCACAACCTTTATGAATTTAATGAACAATATTTTTCAAGAATACCTGGACAAGTTTGTACTTGTATTCTTGGACGATATTCTCATTTATTCTAAAAGCGTTGAGGAGCACAATGAGCATTTGAAGATAGTTTTGGGAATTTTGAGAAAAAGAAAGTTGTATGGTAAGTTATCCAAATGTTCTTTCTTTGATTCAGAAGTTCACTATTTGGGTCATGTTATAAGTAAAGAAGGAATCGCTGTAGATCCTTCAAAAATAGTGGCAATAACTGAGTGGCCTGCACCAAAGAATGTGCACGAAGTAAGAAGCTTCATGGGTCTTGCTGGTTATTATAGAAAATTTGTAAAGGATTTTTCTAAAGTAGCTGCACCAATAACTTCATTGCAGAAGAAGGATAAGAAATTCATATGGAATGATAAGTGAAGCGGCTTTCAAAAGTTTGAAAGACCAGTTGACTTCTGCACCTATACTAGCTGTACCAGACCCTAATGGGAGTTTTACTGTTGTAACGGATGCTTCTGGGGAAGGCCTTGGAGGTGTTTTGCTACAAAATGATCAGGTCATAGCATATGAAAGTAGAAAACTTAAGTTACATGAGCTGAATTATGCCCCTCATGATTTGGAACTTGCTGCCATTGTTCATGCACTTCAAGTCTGGAGACACTACTTACTTGGGAAACCTTTTGAGCTGAAAACTGATCACTTAGGACTGAAATATATTTTTACTCAGCCCAATCTGAATGCCAGACAGAGAAGGTGGTTAGAATTTTTATCACAATATGACTTTGATATTAGCTATATCAAAGGGAAGGAGAATAGAGTAGCTGATGCTCTAAGTCGTAGGAGGCACATTTCTGCTCTTATAACATTAAGAACTCAGTTTAAAGACGAGGTAAAAAGTGCCTCAGAATCAGATGCATACTTTCAGCAAGTAAAAGCAGCGCTTGCTGCAGAACCAAAGGATATAAGGTATAAAGGTTTTCATTTTGATAATGAAGGAATCTTGCGTTATGAAAACAGGGTATATGTACCTATGCTGAACGATTTGAGAAATAAATTGTTAGTTGAATTTCATAATTCACCTTTCTCTGGACACCCAGGTATCACAAAAATGCTTGCTGATTTGAAACAACAATACTTTTGGAAAGGTATGAAAAAGGATGTAATTAATTTTGTGACTCATTGTCTGGAATGTCAGCGGGTGAAGGCAGAACATATGCACCCTGCTGGACTGCTATATCCTCATAGCATACCGCAGTACAAATGGCAAGTAATAACCATGGATTTTGTACAAGGACTACCTATGTCCAGGAATAAACATGATGTTATCCTGGTAGTTGTTGATAAACTGACCAAGGTAGCTCATTTCATCGCTGGAAATCTAAAGGATGATTCACCAGTGCTGGCCAAAAGATTCGTACATGAAATTTTCAGATTGCATGGTGTACCAGAATTGATTATATCTGACAGGGATCCTAGAATGACGTCAAGGTTTTGGCAAACGCTTAACGCAGCTCTTGGAACGAAACTAAACTTCAGTTCTGCATATCATCCGGAAACGGATGGACAAACTGAGAGGGTAAATCAAGTGTTGGAGGACATGTTGCGTATGTATTGCATGGATCAACAGTATAAATGGGAAGAGTATCTTCCATTAGTTGAGTTCGCATACAACAATACTTATCACTCATCTCTTAAAATGGCACCATTTGAAGCACTTTATGGAAGAAAGTGCAGAACCCCTGTTAGTTGGGACAGTGTTGAGGATAGAGTGGTAATTGGACCAGAGATTCTCACTGAAATGGAACAGCAAGTTAAGCTGATTCGTGAACGACTAAAGGAAGCAGCGGATAGACAGAAGAGCTATGCTGACCTTAAGCGGGTTGATAGAAGGTTTGAGCTTGGTGATAAGGTTTTTCTTCGTGTTAAACCCAGAAAGAGTTCTATAACTTTTGGCAAGGCTGCCAAGTTGTCACCTCGATTCGTGGGACCTTTCGAAATTGTCGAAATAATCAATCCTGTAGCTTATCGTTTAGCATTGCCACCTGCTTTATCTCGCATGCATGATGTTTTCCATATTTCTTTGCTTAAGAAATACGTTTCAGATCTGTCACATGTTTTAAATTGGAATTGCAGGTCCAAGACCCAGGAATAATCGTGGTTAAACCCACACGAGTGCTGGAAACTCACCAATTGCATTTAAGAAATCGTGAAATACAACAATGTAAGGTCCAGTGGGACCAGTTTAACGAGGAGAGTGCAACTTGGGAAAATCTAGAAGAGATGAAAATTGCTTTTCCTTCTCTTTTTCAACAGAATGAAATCTGTTGACAAAGCATTCTTTTCAGAACTTACTTTTTTTTAAAGTATTTATGAAAGCCAGATGAAAGCAAACATTATTCAGGTTGAATAAAATGTGTTGTGACATTGATTTCTGGAACTATTCAAATATGAAATAGTCACATTATTTGTGTACTGATAAATTGATTGACCTGAAGGTTAATTTAATATGTAATTCATCGGGACGATGAATCTTTTTAGGAGGGAAGCATGTAACACCCTGAACTGTTGTTACTTTCTCCTGAGCATACAAGTGTTGATATGTGATTTCTTGTAAAAGGATGTGTTCCTCGATTAAGAAATCATGCTTGATATGTACTGTATTTTCTTTGCAGATCTTTGACTGAGTCAGAATATGATTAGACTCTTTTATTTATTTCATTTTGCATCTGAGTTTAATCTGATCTCGGAATGAATTATAGAGTTATCCATCTATAATACCTAGCCTTGGATCAGTGGAATTGATCCAAGTATTGCTTTAAGTTTGTTCGTGATGAATTAAAAATTACGAGACCTTGAAGCAGTTGCGCAAGGTCTAGAAGCATTGAATAAGCTAGTCGGAGTATAACTCAGGTTGAACATGTGAAATGAATTGGTTCCCGATATCGAAGTATATCTGGAAGGTCTCGATCGTGGACCAGGTAATAATTCGGTTTCATACAATTCTGCAGCCTAAGGCAGAACAGGAGCTAACCCTGTTCAAGAATGTATGATGTAGGTCTTTTTCTGAGCATACAGAATGTAGACCTAACTGGAATTATTAATGTTTAGTAACCTAAAACTAAACCTAACCTAGGGGTTAGATTAGTGTTAATCTAACCTAGACCTAGGCTAAGAGCTAATGTCCTAAGTTAGTATCTATGTTTATGGAAGTTAGATTAGGTGTTATCCTAAATTCTAACCTAAGTTACTAACCTATCTATTGAACAAGAATGTATGGGGACCTATGGAGGGGTGCGAACCATGGGCGGCGTTTTCTATGTTATTTAATGCAAAGGATAAGTATGAAGGACAGGCATTGGCGGAGGTTTTAGAAACGGCTAATTGAGCCGACGTGGCAGTTCGCCAAAACTAAAAATGGTCTTGAAATTCTCTTTGTCTATCGCCAACTTTGGCGGTCGGTGGCAGTTGAGTTTAAGCGGGAAAATTGGAGTAAATGCATTCAATGAGCTTGGAAGTCGAGCTCGGAACTCGCGAGAAGGCATGCAAACTGGAAGTTTGTTGGTTTGTTTGGCTTATCGCGAATTTCGGTTTTCCTTCTGCCTGTTCACTGGTTCTTCGCACCAGTCTTCTTGGAGTTGCATGGCGAGTATGAGGGTATCTAGCTCTTTTCTCTGGCAAGGAAAATATATATGTTATGGAGATAGCAAAATTTTGTTGGTCGCTCTAACTTGGAAAAGGAAAAGGAAGTCCGAGCTCTTCCAGTGGTCTGCTTCGGAATTTTGAGCAAAAATCCAGGCATGTTAGGCCCTAACCTTTAAAAATCTTGCTGTCTTTCAAGTGATTTCATTAGAACAACTCTGTTCAAATGTTTTGAGAAAATAGATGATTTTTCCTATGGTTGTCTGGTGTGATTTTTGACTGTATCTTCTTGCTGGAATGACTTGTCATTTATCCCTTGATGGGTGTTTATTATTTTCGAACTGTGGCTTTGTTTCTTTGTGTTTGCATTCTGGCTTAAATATACGAAATATATGAAAAGTAGGAATGCTCGGCCTGATTCGGCGATAGCTCATAAATTATTCCTGTGAAGGGTATAAGCCACTGTTATGATTGTCGATTTTTAGTCGTCGACGCTTGTTGTTGATACTAGCCGTCAATACTGGTTGTGGGTACTCGCAGAAAGGAATACTGTTGGACTTTTGTTGACTGCTCAGTTTATATTGAACCTTTGTAAGCTCTGTTGTGGTTATTGATGATAGTGGCTATTGATACTTGTTGGGTTTCGTTTCGTCTTTTAAAAAAATGTTGGGAAGAGGTATCTTACTGTGTTACAGTAATTCTTTATGACTATGCCGGAGATGTTTTTCCCTTACTTTGTGGTTATGGGTTTATACCCGTTATGTATATATATATATATATATAGGTTTATATTTGTTATAATCAGTACGACTCTGTGGAGTCGATTGAATGATTTATATATATATTTGAACCACTGTTCAAGTTAAATATAATTGAATATTGGTATTTGATGTGCCAGTGACTTAAGGGAATAACATGTATTTCGTCCTCTGTTATTTTTGTAAGAAAACCTTCGTATCGCAAGGATTTTGTGGTACAGATTCTTTAAGTGTATTTTTACATCGACATTCTGTGCAAATTTGTGTAAAAATAATTGGCAAGGGTTCAGTCGGATTCCTTGTTTTGAATCAGTAATTAGATTTGCTTTGTCTGATTTTTATTATGCACCGTTGATGGCTCAGATGGAATCATATGCAATTATTTGTCTGGTTACTGTTGTTCGGATTCAGTTGAATTCTTGGAAGGTAACCTGTATTTTAGTCTCATATTGAACCTGATTTTTGGGACACTGTCGTTTTGTCACTGTTTGAGTTCCTTGAGTATGGATAATTATCATGTGTCCTGGCTCTGTTGAAGTGAGTCGCGGATACCATACTTTAAACTTGAATGCGTCCAGGTGAGAACAGATATGCTATTTTCCTTTCCGTTTATCCCAGTCCGATTGAGACTGAGTATGTTTCGGAAATTTTGTGTGATTGTCTTGGCATAGTCTTAAGGAAACATCAAATTGTTTAATGAAATAAAGTCTGTTGCTGACCGTGATATACTAGAGGTTCTTTGATTTCGAACTTGGTTCGAAAAAGCCTTACTGCGTGTAAAAGGGACTAGCGTTGGGCTATAGGTTGATATATGGGATTGTAGGCGTGTTTGTCTTCTGTTGCATAACTATCCTGCCTTGAGCTGGACTGATCTATAAGCCGTCGACTGTACCTCGACAGGAAATGTGGTGATTTTCATGTTGTTTAACGCTTCCTGTAGAGTCTGTTTGGTTGATAGTCTGCACTATTGACGTGTTAGCCACTGTACAGGAGTTTTTGCTGTGTTCGATTTTTATTATGACAGTGATTCTTCTTGTGGTTTGTCGGACTTGTTCGTATACATACTGGATGAATGCTTTCCATATGTGGAGACGGTACAGTAGTGAACTTGTGTGAAGGGAAGTGTGAATGATTTGTTTCTTTCTCTTCTATTATTTTAATACTTGTTGGTATCTGTCTAACAGTTGGAATTGTTCTTGTATCTTATTAGTGGAATCACGATTTGCTATGATATTCCATTTCTGATGAAAGTAACGATCTGTCCAATGTTGCTGATCTTGGATTCAAGATAATTGTTTGGATACTTTCGTTCTTTGATTCTTAATATTTGATGAAATATTTGAGAAATGTTTAGGACTATTCTGTAACGATGATAGAGTTACACGTTTGTAGTCATTTTTGTATTACAAAGGCATAGTCTGATTATGTTTACTTGTTTGGATAATTGATCTCATTTAAACAGGGTGTTTAATGAAAACAATTGACGGATTGCAATTGTTTTAAAAGTTAGTGCTTATCATGCTCAGTTCATCGAACTGACTCATGTTGACTATTTTTGCAGATGGTTGCCGTAAGTGGTAAAGCATGCAGATCTGACAGGATGATCAGATTGTTTAATTTGATTTATAATAAATTTCAGCTTGATTTTTCTAAATGTACTAAATGTGGAAAGATGTTCCTTTTCCATTGAGCATTGTATCAAGTATGCTGAATGTCTAAAATGTATAGATCTGAGAGGAATGGAAATAAGTATTTGTTACTTATGTGTTGTATTCTTAATTCTGATAGTTGACCTTCTTCGGTTTATATATCGGAGTGGCAATGTTATCCTTGTGTAATTTGGATGCTTTTGTGATTGTCAATGAAAGCTTATAAGGAAATGTGATTGAATTCTTATGAGTGATTAGTAGTTCTAATTTGATCTATCGAAGCAAAATTGAAATTTAAATCATTGTCTTTTTAAAAGATAGGGTTAAAATGAACCTAAGCAGAACACTAATCAAGCTGAATTAAATTACTAATCCCTAGTCCTGAGCATGACAGGACAACATTAAATTGGATTCTTAATCATTTATATCTTGATGCTAATAAGTATGATATAAATTCAGTTAAGAGAACTGATATAAATCTAATGGGGTTCAGATGGCAATCTCATGTGAAGGTTATGAGATATTGTCCAATTCTGTTGTTTTAGAATCATGTGTATTCTAATAACTCCTTGATGAGACCTTAGCCTTAATATCTCCACCATGCAATGGGTTTTATTGAGGAAGGTCATCTTAAGACGAAGAATCCAGGGATCGGGAAAGACTAACCCTAGGGGAAAAGTCTTTAAGTAATTTAAACTCAAAGTGCGTAACGCATATTTTTATTAAGTAGATCTTTTCGAGGTGGATTTAAAGGTTGACGACACAAGTCAACTGCAGGGTTGTACCTCCGAGAAGATTAGGATCTTCTCGAAGTTACAACAATGCAGGTGACTTATGACGACACCCTTTGCATTGATCGCTAAGATTTACACTTTGATCTCGAACGAGTTACTCAGGGACCGATTAGGAATGTGGTCATGTTATAAGGCTGCCTAGGAGATTCGGGGTATCATGACACACTGGTTTAACTGCAGGGTTAAACCAGTATGTCATCGTATCCCTAATCCTCGTGGGCATCCATATAACATTATCACCTTGTTAATCTTTCTCCGAGTGATTAAGTTGTGATAGGAAGGACTGACAGAAGTCGGTATAAGACATTCTATATAACATAAGAATGGGGTGAAGGGCGTATTCCAGATTGACGAGTATGCCGTTAAGGAATACGAGACATAAACAGTATGTTTCAAATCTTTGGCCAAAGTATCGCAAGCTGCTGATTGCGTTGTCCTAATTCACCTAGTCTAAGGGATGAGATGCCGATGAATAATGGTAACAATTATTAATTAGGTTCCTTGGACAGAGCATTCGAATTCCCGAGAATAGGAAGAGAAACAAGCAAGAGTAAAGTGTTAAATAAAAACACCAACTCTTATTACATAAAAATTTGATATTTTTCATCGTTGATATTTTAAAGGAGGGAAATGTCATATTCTTGATTGTCTAATCCTTTTAAGGACCCAGAGTCCTCAATCCTTGGATGTACAAGGAGACACTGTTACTTAGCTTCCATTTATAATGATAGAGATATTTGAAAATTTGTGTTATGACCTCTAAATCTATATGAATTTCAAGTTTCTTGGAAATCACATCACACCCTTCACTAGGATTGATGACTACCCCTATCTTTTTTTTCAGGGGATTTTGAAAACATCCATGGGTTTATCATATAAGGAATTATCAATGAATGGAAGGTCACTAAGTCGTATGCCATGTAACTCCCATTTAGAACTAAATAAGAAATATTTACTAGGTAATTGATAACCCCTTAGTGTTCTTAGCCATTCCCCTGTTTCTATGCTTATTTTGAACACTTTAGGAAGTTCTGTCAAATTTACTATCCATTTCCAAAGAGAACACTTGAACTTTATCTTTATCCGGAGGAGAGGATGTTACAGAAATTCAATTATGATCCTACACCTCTGCATTGATATATTCTCTATGTTTCTTTTTTTTTGTTTAAGATTAATTTTTTGTTGTGATGGTTATTTTTCCAGATTCCAATGGGTCATCTTGGCTTGCATAATACCATACATGGAAATATGAAAAATGTGAAATTTGTTTCATAGTCTGAATAAATTTACATTTAAGAGTGCAAATATATGTGGGGAGAAAAAAATTTTGGAAGAGATGTGTAATATATGCATTACAAGGCACAAGGTAGATTTCATATCCATTTAGTTACTTGTCCCACCTCTCATAAACAAGGTAGTTCTATAAGAAGACTCAATGATGGTTCTAGGCACGAGACTATGAAATATTGATGAAATATGGTTCACGGTTTAGGGATCATGGTTTAGGGTTTAAGGTTTAGGGTTTAGGGTTGTGGTTCAAGGTTTAGGGTTATGGTTTAGGATTTAGGTTTTAGGTTTAGGGTTTAGGGTTTAGTGTTTATGGTTAGGGTTTATAGATCGAGGTTAATTATTTAGGGTTTAAGGATTAGGTTTAGGGTTTTGGGTTTTGGGTTTCTAGTGTTAAGGATTTAGTGTTTAGGGATAAGGGTTTATGGTTTATGGTTCATGTTTTAGGGTTTATGGTTCATGGTTCGGGGTTTAGGGTTTAGGATTTAATGTTTAGGTTTTAGGTTTAGGGCTTAGGGTTTAGAGTTTAAGGTTTAGGGCTTAGGGCTTAGGGTATATGGTCTAGGGTTTAGGGTTAAGATTTTAGGCTCGTAGATAAGGATGTAGAGTTCAAGGCTTAGGGTTTAGGGTTTAGGATTTGGTGTTTAAGGTTTAGGGTTTAGGGTCGGGGTTTAGGTTTTAGGATTTATTTTTTATGGTTCAAGGTTTAGGGTTTAGCATTTAGGCTCATGGTTCATGGTTTAGGGTTTAGGGTTTAGGGTTTATGGCTTATGGCTTAGGGTTTAGGCTTAAGGCTCAGGGTTTAGGGATCATGGGTAAGGGTTGAATGTTTAAGGTTTAGGGTTTAGGTTTCAGGGGTCTAGGGATCATGGTTAAAGGTTTAGGATTTAGGGCTCAAGGTTTACGGTTTAGTGTTTAGGTTTATGGTCAATGGTTTTGGGTTTTTATTATAGAAGTTAAATGCTGAAATATTTAGGTGAATCTCGAAACCGAAAAATTACCTATGTATCGACTCAAATTATACTTTAAAAACTATCTCCTAAACCATGACTCATGGAGCTATGAGACTAATTCCATAAGGTGCAGAGTGACCCTAATTTCTTATATTTACATAAATAAATTTAAATATTTTACTTAAACATTTATTTATGTGAATAGAAGCATGTCAAAAGCATACATAATGTTTATACTACACATAACGTGTACGCATTATGTAACGCATAAGCATTTTGTGTTTTCTCTTTTCCCAAGCCATGCCTCAAGGCTTGGGATCTAGTTTGGATCCCCAAGCCTAAGGCATGGACCTGCAAAAACACAACAGATAACAATTTTTTTACAAGAAAATGTAAAAATCCTACTTCCTCTATGATAAATCAAAATAAAACAATCGATCCATTTTTAAAAAATTATACCACAACATAGAGCGAGTCTCTTCTTTCTAAAATTATAAAAATTCAAATTTTCGACTAATATAAGGTTTCCATATTATTTATTTTCTAACTATGCCTTTTTATAGCTATTTTTGAAGTGTAAATATGTATATCTTTCGTGGTGTATCTTTTTTTTGGGTGATCAAAATTTTAAAAAAATATACTAGCCCAAACTAGGCATAATTTATACGTATTCAAAAAAAAATCTAAGTTTTGATATTTTTGAGGTAGTTAGGGGCATGGTTTGAGCTCACGGTTATTTTCAAAACATAAAAATTTTACTAGAAAAATCATAAATAAAAATGGATTCCAAACTAGATGCTCCTAGCTATCTTTCTACCAAAGGGTTTTCAAAAATAAAAATGGTGCTAAAAAATGGTGGGGGCACGAAAGTCACTCTATTATGTTTTTTAACAAAAATAGGAGCATTTGTTAGTATTTTAGTTGTTTGACCCACTTAAACTTATCCATTTTCAATAAAATTTAGTAGCTTAGAAACTAGACTCAAAATGATACGATTCATATTTCTACAACATCTTCCAATTTTGAGTGTAACTATTTCAAAAAACTCATACAAGTTGAAGTTTTTTTTTCATAAAAATGCGTCCACTTAAGACCCCCTTTTGGCCCCCCAACTTGGTGCACTTACCCTACTTACATACTTGAAACATGCGCTGCTGCTTAGAAGCACTTGCATGTAACACGCCTACCCGACATTACTTCAATGGGAGTAGTGTGAAGCCCTACTATAAATAATTCTTCTTCGTGTTTGTAATAAGGCAATATTGCCATTTAGATTAGGTTTCCATTTGGTATTTCCTTAATTTATTTCTTTCATTATCACTATACTTTGTCATTTTAGTTGTTGTTGTGAAATAAGCATAGTTGCGCATAAGCTAATTACTACGTGAAACATGTTTATGAGTAGAGGATTGCACATTCTTTTAGTGTGGGGTGGTTTTTGATATCTAGGTACAATATTTTGGGAATTGAAAGATTAAAAGAATAAGATACTACGGGTGTTTGTCAAAGTAAAAATATTTCTTCTCAAAAGTGATCAAGGATGGAGATGAAAGAAATAACAAAGATAACGCGACGTAAGAAGAGGCCATGATAACTACAGTGATAAGGTATAGTGACAAAGGTACTCATGTGCAAGGATGCACGATGAAGAGAAGTCTATGACTGAGAGGGTAGGAAGGCACGATAGAAGGTTATATTTATGGCGCGAGGATGTAACACGTGGAAAGGATGGAATTTTTCAATTAATGAGAGAATATTTGTTAGGTGAAGGAGCAATGAATGTATCAAAAATTTCAAAATATTTACAAGGATGGGATGCGAGTTCATTTTTACTATTACGATTAAGATTATTTGAAATAATCCAAGTGCAAAGAGGCGAGCGATCGTTTTAAGGTATGATAGGTGTGTAACCAATCATGATACTGAGTAGATCTATGTGCAGAAGGAGCTTGTGTCCCCAGTGGTAAAGGGTTTGAGTGAAGAAAGGTGACAGAGATGAGATAGGGCATGTAATTTCACCTAGGGCACACTACATTGAGCTAGGTTTTTCTTTACACCTTATAGAATTTGAGCAGCAAGGATTTACAAAGGATTGTAAGGTAGAAATGACACCCAAGAAAGTAGTTGTAGTAGGAGTGAAGGGAAAGAAGAAGGTGGTAGAAGAAGAAGAAGAGATGGCTCCAGAAAGCAATTTTTCTGAGATGTAATATCTAGAGGGGGTTATCGTCGGCCAGGAGTGGGATTCTCACATAAGGAAAAGCAAAGTGAGTGAGTACAATCACCGTACCATAGAGAATAAGAAGGAGCTTGATGTGTTATTGAACATGAAGACAAATAAATGCACGATGGAAGACATGCTAGTGTATGACGATGCTGGTGAGAAGCTATTACAGAGGATAGGATTTTACCAACTATATGAGCTCCCTCACTATGGGAAATATGAGCCTTTGTACCAATGGCTCATGAGCAAAGTGAATGAGGAATTTTTCTACTTTGTAGGTCACAAAGTCAAATTCCCGAGATGCACCCATATCCACGGTATCTTGGGGTTGAAAGGCACATGAGACTATTTGTGAGATGATCCGAGAGAAAAACTGAACTATTGGAGACCGTAAAAGAGTTAGGGTATACAAAGGTCCAAGTGGTATGGACATCAAAAATTAAAGAAGTATCTAGTTGTGTAATCGTCTCCGCATCTTGCTACAAATCTCAATGACCAGAGAAAGGTGGTCACAAGTGAACACCATGTGGCTACACATTTCCAAAAAGATGTCGAAGGAGTAGTCTACAAAATTTCATGTTATATTGTAGATAAAATCATTGAGAAAGCATGTGTGGGAGAAAGATCATCTTTGGAGATGTCTGCGTTATCACTAGTGTTCATGGAGATGAGTACCTGATGGACCGAAAGAGAAGGTATGGGAGTATCCAATGGAAAAAAAAATTACCTACGAAACGCTTTAAGAAGTACTTGTGTGAGGGATCCATAAAATATCAAGTTAAGAAATGGGTTGAGAAGTGGTATTGTAGGCTCCGTGTGGCTTTTGAGGAAGAATGGTGTATCCCCAAGGACTTTCCTTTAGTGGTTGAAAAGGTATTTTAGTTTGATGTATACCAACATTTCAGATAGTGTGGTTTTCCATGAAAGATTGAGAATGGATCCCTTGGTGTAAGTTTTCATATGTATTCAATGCAAGGTACTTCCAAGTGTCAAAGTATATAGGTTTTGCAGACGCGCGGTGACTAACATTCAATGCGGATAAGGTATATTGTGACTACCACACACTAAGGAAGAAATATGTGTATCTAGGGTGGGGTGCATATGTTGAAAGACTCATTTCAAATGTATTGAGAATTAAACCAATGAGTTTGGTGGTGGGAGATATTAGAGCGGCTACTGGTGTATCTCCAACTAAAGCCAAAGATGGAGAATAAAAAGTATGTGGAAGGTGAGTTTGCACTTCTAGTACCATGAAAGGTAAAGAATACAATGGAGAACATCCTAGCACCTAAGCCCACAAAGCCAATTGAAATGGAGGATGAGGAGGATGAGCACGAAGATAGTGGTAGTCTTGAGCATAGAGGTAGAATACATCCTACGAATAAGGATGAAGATTAGTGCGTCACTACACAACCTCAGCCACAAGAGGGGGATGATGAGGACTTGAATGTAGTACAAGGGGAGCACATATTTAAGAGGGCTTTCAAGAGAACAAGAACCCAAGGTGCTACTCCACCAATGGTGCACAGATCACCAAGACTCTCTCCACAGAAGGAGGTAACCGTGCAAAGAAGGAGGAAATTGAAGTTGAATGAGGAGTCAAAAGAGTCAGAGGAAAGTGCACCTAATTCTCCTATACTTCAAGAGAACATAGAATAACAAAAGGATAAGGAATCGAAGGAAAGAGGAGAGGAAGAAAAGGGACCAGAGGAGACAGCTGCAGAGACTACTCAGGACATGGAGACACAAGTTCCAAATTTGGAAGCTAAAGTCCCTAAGCAGTAATGGTCTAGAAGAATGAGTGGAGAACACATTCCACCAGCTATGGGCTATGCAGAGGATGCAAGTAAAATTGTCCATGCCTGTTTCTAGAGCACACATGCATAGAAAGAATTATATGGCTCAAGCTCATGGATGAAGATATGGCCATAGTGTGCACGAGGAAGAAATTTTCATGGTCCATGCACACACACATGGATGAGCTAGATTTTGATGTGTGTGAGGAGTCATGCATATCACGGAGGTTGAAGAAGACACCTCAGATAGATACATGATATTAAAGCCTATTGTCATGTTAGATGAATAGGTGAGTAATGCATTGGTCAAAGTCTCAACAGAGGTGGCAAGGAGAAATATGGACAAGGATGCCACAATTAGGGTGCTCAAAGAGGAGATTAAAACTAAGGATGGAGAAATAGCATGCCTAACACAAGAGAGGGACTTAGCATAGAAGAAGAATGTTGTATTCATTAGCATCATAGAGGAGATTGGAGACAATGTCATAAGAGCTAGGCCACACTTGGAGACCAAGGTACCACAGACATTTCCCTCAATGATACATTATGTAGGAAAGTTAGTGGACCTGGTACTTGAAGATGAACCTCTGCATATGTTAGTGCTAAGGGATATAGAACAAGAGGTAGAATGAGAGAAAGCTTTGGTGATGTGGAAGACTACATCCTATGAAGGGGTGTCTAAGTGCTACAATAGGAATTAAAGACAACAAACCAGACTTTAAACATCTACACAACTCTAGAGGTGTTTATCAACATAAAGACCCTAGAGGAAACCAATGAGGTCTAGAGAGCAATGAAGGACAAAACATTAGGCCATGCAGAAAGATTTTCAATGGTTAAGAAGAAGTGTGAGGCCTAACAAAACACAAGAGCCACACAAGACTCGGCTAAGAGCTTGGGAAGATCATTCAACTTGTGCAGAAGATGGATTTCCTAGAGGGAAGGATGACCTCAATGTCCATCATTGTGTTAGTTTTGCAAAATGAAAAAGGGGAGATTACGAGGATGTATTAGAGTCCATTGCTTTGGAAATTCCATAAAAGCTAAACAAGCACTCGTTGAATGGTAGACCTTGGAGGCTGAAATAAAACAAGAATATCTTGAATTATTTGTTCAGGTTGAGGAAGAGACTGCAGGTAAATCATTCTTTCATACATTCATTCATTCTTTCCATTCTTTCCATTCTTCTATTCTTTACTTTAGTCTTTTGGAGATACCCATTGTCGGGGTGAAAATGAGATTAGTGTGGGGTAATGTTGATCAAAGAACACTTGACAAAGAAAGAACAAAAGAAGTCCACACGGAAATCAAGTCATACGTAAAGCTGCAAATGGATAGGAATAACACACATGTGGAACATAAGTTTAGTTTTCGGGACTTATCTCGTGTTTGGGCATGAAGATATATTTTTAGAAGATGGTGTGCGTAAACACAACAATGCGAGACATGCATGCCATGCATTGTCTATTTCGGAGGATCGGATTGAGCAATTTTACATGGAGACAATCTAAGAATAGGATTTTCACCTCAGTTAACTATCAATAGTCTATAGATAGCACACTTGCATGTGTGGCTATGCATGAAAATGGCATGTGGCTACTAATAGCATGTGGCCTATTTTTGGAATAGATAAGCGGTGAAGGGCAAGTCCCCACCGTATATATATATATTAAATTACTTGGTAGGAGATGACGGATATAGAGAGATAGATAACATAGTGTATATGTTTATGGATTACCATATCAGATCCATGCACGCATCAGTATAGATTTCCAGTATTATAAGAAGCTTTTGTGTTATTGTGATAATTAAGAGATGGAAGATATTAACTGAACCTAAGTGTTATTCCTTGTGTATAATTGAGTAGTGCATGTTCTTATTTCTATCATGATTATTGTTTAAACCTATTCTTTCCTAGATCTAGATTTATAATGTAGTGTATAATGATGAATTAAGTTATGGATTTGTATGCTTTAAGTCTTCATCATGTTAACATTCTCTGCTACAAAACCCTAAAGAGGGACGTAGTACCTTTCCACGTGCTCGGGTGAATGCTTAGTCTAGGCCGAGTGATGAGCCGATGCATCTAGGGTATTATATGGTGAATTCTAGGCTACATCATGAGGATCCGCTAAATAGGATCAAGAGAATAATTTTTTTACCAATGAGTGGGGAATTTTTTTATACAGTTATGCCTTTTAGATTGAGAAATGCACATGCAGTCTTTTCATGCATTGTTGTGCGAGAATTCCAAGACTTTATTCGTAAGTGTTTACAAGTTTATATGGATGATTGGATAGTTTATGGGCTAGTAAAAGACTAGTGTGGCAATCTAAGACTTATCTTTGAAAGGTGCTAGTAGTTGATCATCTCCTTAAACATTAAGAATTGCATTTTTTTGTACCTTTTGGGAATTTGTTAGGGCATATTATTTGTAAGGAAGGTTTGTTGGTAGACACCTGCTAAGGTTTTTATTGTTTTGGGCTTAGAGGAACCTACTACCCAGAGCAAGGTTTGTAGATTCTTGGGGCACATAGGTTATTATAGGAATTTTATCAAAGGTTATTCCAAGATCGTTGCACCATTAGAAGAATTATGAAGAGTAAAGGAAAGTTTCATTAGAGTGAAGCACAATAGCACGCATTCGAGACATTGAAGTAAAGGATTACTATAACACCTATTCTGCACTTTCCTTCATAGACCAAACCTTTTCATGTTCATGTTGAAACCTTTGGCATGGTTAGTGGTGTGGTATTATCCCACCATGGAGAAGGGATTATCGATCATCCTATTTTTTTGTAAGTAGGAAGTTGGCCTTGTCGAACAAAATGATATAACTACGAGTGTGAGGCTTTGTCCACAATCTACGCACTGCATAAGTTTTGAAAATACTTATTGGGAACACCTTTTATTTTCTATATAGATCACATGAAACTTAAGTACTTGGTGAACAAGCCCATTTTGCAGGCGTATATTCCATTGGATTTTGTTTTTTCATTAATTTGACTTTACAGTGATGGTTAAGCCAGGAAAGAGAAATTTTGGACCAAATCATCAATCAAGGATTAATTGTGAGGATGCGCAAAGCATTAAGGATGCAATGTTGGATGCACACGGAAACTCAACTCGAACCAAAACCCTCTAACTTAGAGTAAAGTGTTGTATTTTTGCATATTGGTGTGGTGCCTAAAGGGATGAAGAGTTTAGAGAATAAACAACTTTCCATATGTGTCATGCCTTATATGTTGATGAGTGGAGATTTATACAAACTAGGTCGAGATGAATTTATGTGCCAGTGTGTGCTTGAGCATGAGTGAAAAGATATTATGGTGGAAGCTCATGGTGTGATTTTGGGTGGACATTATGTAGGTGATGCTATCGCATACGCAAGATTTTATTGGTTGGCCTAAGGTGGGAAACATCAGATAAGGACTATAAAGAATATTGTAAGGCCTGTGATCATTGTCAAAGCACCTTGTTTAGCATATGGATTTTCATGCATGCAAATGACATGAAATAGTGTGGGAACAAAGTCCATCCTCAATGAAGGTGAGGCTACCTTTATTAAAAGCTAAAATCGTATTTACACTGTACATTCAAAATTGTATGTGGGGGTGTTTTGGAACATCAATGGAAAGAAAAGTGAATGAGGGCGGTGGAATGGAATGAAGGAAATGAGTGGAATGGAATGAAATGAAATAACATACAAGAATCAGTAAAATTAGAGCCTAATATTACACGAAGAATAATGATAAATAACCAAAGACAAATAATACCTGAGTTTGAGTTAGCTAAACAAGAATGAGTAAAGGGAACACACATGAGCAAGTAAATAGCAGAGCTTGATCACTGTGAACAAGAACAACATATTAATAGAGTTGATAATAAGATCAAAGACAATATTTGCATGCAAGATTTAAACATCTAACATCTAATGAACATAAGAACATCAAATGTTGTAAGATACAATAAATGAGATACAAAGTTCATATTTCATTAACTCCAAAATGTCTTCACAAAAGAAAAAAAAGTTTCTTCCTGAAACAAATCTTGCACACAAAATTATTTTCTTCTACTCTCTCAAAGTCGCCCTTTATAAATGAGCCCTCACTTCCTTTTATAACCCAAAAGTTGGTTTCAAAGTAGTTAGGTTTTTACATGAACATTAAATAGGGTACTTAATTGACTTTTGACTTTTTCAACCAACTTTATTAATAGAAACTAAAAAAGAAATCAATTAAGTCATCCAAAGTCTTTCAAAGAAAATCAATAACAATGTCCTTTTCTTAAAATTCCACTTTTAAAACATAAAATAATAACCAATACCTTATCCATTGAAATGGGGTTCTCCTATCTCAAACGTATGATAAATGGACTCTCCCACTTCGATAGATACTAAGAAAATATCTCCTTGAATCATCGGTGAAATTAGGATCTGCCACTTTCACCAATTGAAAGGATCTAAACCTTCCCAAAGATTCAAACATCTTTTCTTCTTCTAGAGGTTCATTTGGTCAAAGAATAGCCTCACAAAATACCTGCAATTCCAAAATCCTACCTAGCATATCATTTAGATTAACCATCTTTGATTGATCTTTCTCAAACAAGTTCTTTAATTTGATGCAATGCTCCATTGAAGCTGAAGATATATTATTGACGGAGAGTATACATGTCCTTAAACAATTGTGAAAATTACTCTTCCACATGTTCGATGAACACCTTTGATTATGCTCATTTATGAGATTGCAAGGGATCTCAACTATGAATTCTTGAATCGGGCAAGTGAAGTGAAGGCTTCATTGCATATAAGCTCATAATGGATCATAGAATCCTCAAGAAGCATATTCCCTAATTTGAGATGCGCAAATAACGTGACCTCGATGTTCAAACTTGAGAATTCCTTCAATGGATAAAACAGAGGATTTCATACTCATCATCTCTTGTACACTAGGAAATATCTCATCTAAATTTGATATGTTAGAAAAAAAAGTTTCCTTGAAATAAATAATTGGATCAAGATACGCACTCACAACTTCATACAACTTAATCTGTTATTTTGATCATCTCTTGGCCTAAAATGATAATATTTGAAAGCCAAGTTTTAGTGACATGGCCCAATGTGTTTATTTATTTTGATAAATTGAGAATTTCTTCATTAGGGGTAGCCACCGCATCAGTGCATCGGGAAAGTGGATGATATGGGAATAATCGATGTTGAACATATTCCACCAATTGATTCTTTTCATGCTTGAAAGAGAGTTCTGAGACTTATATTTCTCAAGTATCTTTAGCATGATATCAATTGAATCTCAAGCCATCGCCATGTCACTTTCCAATGTGGACCTCCCAAGTCCAAGTCTAGAAACTTCATAATCAGCAGATGTCATGGCATCACACTCCTTGTCAACTTGTGGGATGGCAAGATCTATAAATTTGTTTCCATCACTATCCACCATTATTCGAGAAAGAACTTTAGGCTTCTTGGGAATGAAATCATTTGAAAGTTTGAAAAGGGAATAAAAATCAATGTCAATTTCCTTGACAACCCTCTTCCTTTTCTTGACTTCGCAATCAACCTAGAAAGGAGTATCATTCACTATTTCTGCATACAAAATCCTGGAGCTTGAAGTAACATTCTCATTGTTCTCAACATCATGATATTATGCAAGAATCCTTTCCATGACCTTGATTTCAAGAGAAATAACCTCGATATCCACCTCTTGATCATTTGGGAGATTTTGGGAAATCTCTTTGTGAATTGTAGGTTCAAGTGTTTGATATTTGGACTACCTACACCTGAGTGGACGCTTGTGCAAGGCATGGCTGAGGATCATTTTTCATGAGCTTATGAGAACTATTAACAATGTGAGTAGAATAATCTCTACTTGAAGTAGAAAATCCCGATACACGCTCTCTTCCTTCACTGGGGCTAGGACCCTTATATTTTTCTCCTTGTGACACATTATTCGGTGAAGTGGATTTTGGCAACCACTCCTTTCTTTCTTGTTGCATATGATTGGATGGCACAGAGGTCGATTAAGAAGGGATTATGTTGAATGGATACCTCCTCGAGTTAGAATTTTTGTGATCCTAAAGTATGATCTTGAATTGATTGTAACTTGGCAAGTTCTCTTTCATACCAAGATATGCTTCTTTCAAGGATCGGTTGATTCTTTCTATCAAGAGAAAATTCATCTCTTTTGGTCCAATCAATTTGAGGAAATGAGGTAAAAGTAACTACATCATATGAAGGATCAATAACATCTTCATCATCATTTACAAATGAATCTAGAGGGTTCTTGATGCGAAAGGCCTTGATATGAGAAAGTTTTAGGCGAGAAAACTCTCGTCTTCTTACTTCATGTGCGTCAAGCGAACAGCAGCCCATAAATCTTCCATGGTAGGGTTATGTTGATACTTTTCTCCAAGAATCTTTTGCATATATCCATTGATATAAAACTAGGCTCTCTTCACATATGGATGAATTGTGATGAGGGAAAACTATTTTTCCATGAGTTGTGCACTAAAGATATTTGGACATTGGTATTCCCTGATTTGGATTGGGAAATGAATTCCTAAGCAATGCTTGTCACTAAGAAGACAGTGAACTTGGAATAGTTATCGTGCAAGCTCCATCAATGCCCATTTTTCACTAACATACTTAGGAAGTTTCCATGGAGTACCTACAAAGCCACTTACGCGAATGTAGGAAAAGGATGAGAATTGAATAAACCATGTTTCCCATTGGGAAATGACATCTATTTCTTCTTTATAAAATATTTCCTCTGTATTTCGATTAAGGTTCTGAATCACGCGGAAGGTGAATGCATCATTGAATCTTCTAAAAGGTTAAGATATATTTTTGAAACTTAGTTGCAGATAGTAATGGAAGACACTATTTTATGGACCCATGAATCCTCTTTTTCGAGCCCCAAAATAGCTTTCTTTCACACGCATAAGTTAGATACAATGTCATGTAGAAGACTCTAGTCATCTTTACTTCGATTAATTATTTGTGAAGGGTATCACTGATGATGGTGGACCAATCCATAAACTCTCTCTTGGCAAGGATGATAATGATAAACTGATACATCCATGGGTGGAAAATCCTGGTAGAGGGTAAACCAAAAACTCGACTCAGGAGAGTAATCATGTCCCTGATTTCTTCCACAAACTCAATGCGGTAAAGCTCTTTAGGAAGCCGGTCAATTTGATGCCTCTTGGTCACCAACCATTTGTTATTAACCATCTTTCTCCACCTGAGGGGTTCTTCATCCCAAAATTCTTGTGCTGAATTTTGAGTGATATCCACATTCTTAGGGAAGTTAGGTATGCTGAGAAATTCCTTAATGTGCTTTGGTGTGATTAAGAGGAAAGGCTCGCGATTATCTTTAAAAATTCCTCATCTCTTGGGATCATAATGCTTCGTGTAAGTGATAACCAGCTTTGGACACTGCATCGAGATAGGAAATGTTGTTTCTTGGGGTAGACCACTATGGTAAAGCCTATCCAGAGAATATGGTTTTGCCTTCATATTTTACCCGATTGCAGAATTGTTGCACATTGATGTGACCTAGATTCATATCAGTGATAATGTCATATGCTGAATTGATAGAACTAGGAGGGATGATTCCTTGGAATTCATACTTGAGCATGGATTTGTTTCAATTTCTCCACTGAATTCCTCAATCTTCCTATAGATTTATTAGATTTTTGGCCATTTTGAATTTTACTAGAAAAATGACTTAGGCACACAAAACAATGCAATGGGGCCGGGTCTCGGTCTCGAAACCCCATCAACGTAAGAATAATATGAATTTTTTTTTATTATTATTATTATTATTTTAAAAATAATAATAATAATAATAACCAATCTCGTTACAATTTTTTATTCTGGTGACAATAATTTATTTTTTATTTTTTATTTAAAATAAACAAAATCACCCGATTTTAATATCTCGATTTTTTAAATTTAATTTTCAGAGAAAATTCTCCTTGGTACATGTGAAAATCACCTAATTTTAATGACCACGTATTTAGAGATTTACTTCTTCCTTGCGATCTTTTGATCAATGTGTGACTATGTTTGCTTAATTCTTCTGCAAATGCATGGAACTGTTGTTGATGCCTGAAACTTTTGCCTGCGTATGGCTTCTCTTTAACTCTGTGTGGAAATGAATGAAACTTTGGTTTGCTGTTTGGGACTGTTATTTTCCAACGTGGCTTCTTGTTTGTTATTGGTTGCAGTTTTTAGACATTGTGTGGAAACTTCCTTCTACCCCTGCGTGGAGATTCCTTCCTTTCCCTATGTGGAAAATTATGTGGAGTGCATGGTGATGTTCTTTCTTTGTTGTTTTGGACTATTCTCCTAAAAAATGTGTGGACCTTCCTTGGCTTTTAACTGTTGTTCCTTAAACTTTATGTTGTCCCAATGCATGGGAGTCCAAAACATTTTCCTTCGACTATTCTAAAAAGTGCATGGAAACTTATTAGTTATTTTGTTTTTCTTTGATGCATAAAACAATGTGTGTCTTCTTTTACCTCTATGTGGTGTTTCTTGGATTGGCAATGATGGTTAAAATTGTTGTATTTCACACCCCTGTTGTGTGGAGACTTTGGTGGAATGTGTGGACACTTCTACCTCATGTGTGGTTACTCTTTCTGCTCCTGCGTGGAGATGCTCATCAAAACAAAACAAAATGTCCCTTTTTTAGACTGTTCTCCTTCCTTCCTCCCACGTGGTCTTTATCTTTGACTATGTAAAAGAAAACAATTAAAATAACATATATTTCTTTTGTCTATTCTGATTTTGGTGTGGATTTTTGTTATTCAACTTTTCCCTGATGCATAAAACAATGTGTGGTCTTCCTTTACTTCTGCTGCGTGGAAACTTGTTTAGGCCTTACTTTCATGAATGTGTGGCCTCCTTTCTTCCCTCAATGCATGGATATCCTTCTTGTGTGGGCTGTTTTAAATAATTAAAATATCCTTTGATCGCTCAAAATTGTTATTATTTTCTCCCCACATGGATTCTTTCCTTGTTTTCTTATGACTACTTTCCTCCTAGGCGTGGAGATCTTACATCTGTTCTTTGGCTGTTATTTGTTGTTCTTTTTCAACATGGCCATCACAACCAAATACATGGGCTCACCTTCTTTTATTTGTTTGTTTTGTGTAGGTGCATGTAACATCCTCATTTTACACATTAGAACAAGTCAAAAAAAAATTGATAAATGCTTCCTCGGTTCTAAATACATAATTTAGAACTCACAAATCAAATAACCATCCTTAATAATAGATAACCATATGCATTGTAATGACTCGGAGTACCTCCGATCTATTCATTCCATGACTCGGTAATCTACCGATCTATTCATGAGTAATAAGAGTTAGCGTTTTTATTTCACACATCACTCTTGCGGTTCTCTTCCCTATTCTGGGATTCAGAATGCTCTGTCCAAGGAACCTAACTGAATAACTGTTACCATTATTCATCGGCATCTCATCCCTTAGACCGGGTGACTCGGGACAACGCAATCAGCAGCTTTGCGATACTTTGGCCAAAGATTTGAAACATATTGCTTATGTCTCGTATTCCTTAACGGCATACTCGTCAATTTGGAATACGTCCCTCACCCCATTCTTATGTTATGTAGAATGTCTTATACCGACTTGATCGGTCCTCCTATCCCAACTTATTCACTGAAATGGATTAGTAAGGTGATAACGTTATATGGATGCCCACGAGGACTAGGGATATGATGACATACCGGTTCAACCCTAGTTAAACCAAAGTGTGTCAAGATACTCCGAATCTCCTAGCGCGGCCTTATAACGTGACCACATTCCTAATCGGTCCTCGAGCAACTCGTTTCAAGATCATGATGTAAATCTTAGCGATCAATGCAAAGGGTGTCGTCATAAGTCACCCGCATTGTTGTAACTTTCGAGAAGATCCTAATCTTCTCGGAGGTACAACCTCAGCATGATTGACTTGTGCATGGAATCAACCTTTGCACTCGCCTCGAAAAGATCTACTAAGTGTTACACACACTAAGTTTAAATTACATTAAAGACGCTCCCCTAAGGTTAGCCTTTCCGATCCCCCGGATTCCTCATCAAGGAGTTCATAGAATATACATAATTCTAAAACAACGGAATTGGACAATATCTCATAAACTTCACATGAGATTGCCATCGAGAACCCCATTAGGTTTATATCGGTTCTCATAACTGAATTTATATCATACTTATTAGTATCAAGATATAAATGATTAAGAATCCAATTAAATGTTGTCTGTCATAATCGTGACTAGGGATTAATAATTTTTGTTTCGATCCTCGTTAGGGATCCCTCGCTCAAAATTGCAAAATCCCTCCCCGGAAATCTAGTTTTTGAACTTAGTCTTTTCGAGCCTTTTTTGGTCGGGCGCATGGATTTTCCTCAGAACACAAATAGTTTTGATGCGCCCTTAAAAGCCTTTCGCGCATGGTTTTACATGTTGTCACTCCTTTCGTGCGCCAAAGGATGTTGAGTCATTTTTTTTGTGCGCCAAAGGGCGCACGTATATATCTCGCAACACCAAGTTTTGTGCGCCAAAGGGCGCACATAAATTCATGACCGACAACGTATTTCATGCGCAAAAGGCGCATTCTTTCTCCGTCGTCGATACTTCCATGCGCCAAAGGGCGCGACGCTTTCTCTCGCCGACAAACAGCTTTTCATGCGCCATTTCAAAGGTTGGTGGCGCATTAATGACAGGTTTTCCTATAAATATCAGTGCGCGCCCATGTCATTTTCATTCCTATTTTCGAAGCACGTGATATTTCTGGACTTGTCAGCCCCTGCTCTGTCACTTTCATCGTATTGTGGACCCGCTCAAGGAATTTTCGCTATAATTTTAAGGTAAGAGGTTCTTCCCCTTCCCTGTTTTATGTTTTCTGTTCTTTGAGCTTGTTTTTTGTCCGGTTTTGTTGTGCGCTTGCTTGCTGGACGGTTTTCATCGAAGTATGTTTATGTTTAGGCTAGCTTCCCCCCTGTGCTGCCTGGTTTCCCGTCTCCCTTTCTTCTTTTTCCTTCCCCTTCCTCTCCCTCTTTCCGGATTTGTTGGAAAAAAGGGGGGCTGTTTTGTAATTTCTTGGTCTGCTGGATCTTTTATAAAAACCCTGTTGCACCAAGCATCCTTTGAAGGAAATAAGAATCAGTTATATTGAGTGATCAAGTGTATTTTCCATGGCGCACTGGCGCGTCATGTTGCACTTAATGCAATCGCGCCCTTTGGCGCATCTACCCGCCATGCAACATACTCAAGGTCCGCGCCAAATGGCGCACCTTTCCATCCTGCTGCAGTTGAAATTCATGCGCCCCTAAGCGCACCCTTTTTGCCTGTTACAAGCTTAAAACCTGCGCCTCCTTTAAACCTTTGGCGCACCTATTCTCCATGCTACATAATGTTTTCATGCGCCAAAGGGCGCACTCAGCTTTCATGCAACACAAGCCTTCTGCAGCGCAAGTATAAAGATTACAAAGGCGCGGGCGCGCCCTCCATTGCAGTAACATGATGTTGTGTAAATCCTCCATGCGCCGCGCTATATTCCTTTGGCGCATCATTTGTCCATGTTACACAATCTTTCCATGCGCCAAAAGACGCACCGAACCCCAATGTAACACGCATTTCCTGTGCGCCCTGCTATAAAATGCAACCTGCTTCATCCATGCGCCATGCGCCTTTGGCGCCAATATAACCTCTCGCAACATTCTTTTTCAGGCGCCTTATCTATTTGGCCTCGCTTGCATTTTTCCGCGCCCTGAGCCTTTAAATCTCTAACTCTTTCTTCTGCTAGCTTTCCAATGGAAGATCAAATGACTAATTCAACCTTTTTGGATTGGGTCTCACTTCTTCTTCATGCAGATCAGCAACTGAGTTCGAAAGAACACATGTCTACGTCAAGCAAGAAACCCACCAAACCAAGAGGAAAGGCTAAACTGACAGAAGAAGAAATGAAATACAAATATCAAAGGGTCAAAATGCCCGAATCACAGGCTGAGTGCAGTATGGATGTCAGGGACTCAGAGTTGGGTCACATTGACATGGATGAGTTCTGGGTTAGAACTCAGAAGGTTACAAGAAGTCCATGGATGGACAAGCTAATAGGCAGTGCCCTGCACTTTGCCGGAGGAATCCCTGTCAGCGCTGTGAACAATGAGTTCATGATGGTAGTTGCGCAATCTTTCAACAAGGACACAAGATGTGTCGAGAACAGCAAGGGCGAGGTAGTCATAAACCCTCACCGCCCGTCATTTTGAGCCGATGCTTGCATCCTCACCACCGAACTACGTGGCTGTTAGCCAACAGGAATGCATCAAGGCCTGGGAAGACAACGAAGGCCAGTGCATGCAGTTAATGAATGAGGTCTACCTAAAGAATAAGAAGGTAGTGACCCGGTGGCCTCAGACTATCCACCGAAGTGATTTCTCAGAGGAACTCTGATTCTATCACCTTCCCGAGCAGAGTCTTCGGCTTTCGATGCCCACTATTTCCATAAGTGGATGTCATGCGGTACCTAGAAACAATGAATAAGAATTTGCCCGATCGCCGCTTTACTGGGTGAAATAATCAAGAAGACCATCTCTCGAAAACTACAACAGCAGCCACACAACGGAGTGTTCCATATGAACTCCTATGTAGTCTATGCTGCAGCGTCGGCAAGGGATTACCCGGGGCTCAACCGAAGTGGAGTGTGGCCTCAGGCCAAGATATTTGATTACTATCCAGAGCTGAGGCCGAGAATAGTATCCCTCAATTTGCCAAAGTTAACGATGCATTCTTCTATCACGTCATCTGCCTGCTGAGGCCCAACATGACTCATATAGCCGGACGACAAAGAACATAGTGGCAGTCACAGAGAAATGGGGAGCCTTGTTCACCCAATTTCCCACGTTCACCTATCTAAGGGCTGCCAACTTTTTGGGAGAGCCAACCAGGCTACCAAGGTATGCTGGACCAAAGTTGATTCTACTGGAGTTATCAAGGCAGCTGGTCACATACCATGAAAAGTGCCTCAAAAGAAAGAAGGGCGGAACTCCTTTCCCCTCACTGGGCTTCCAGTACACATGCTCCTCCTATCACAAGGCGAAGGAAATGTTCGCAGAGCCTGGAATTGCTAAATTTGAAACATGACTTCCCAGCTGTGCCTACCTTCGATCCTAGGGGCTGCCTGCCAAGGGCTAAGCTTGATCCGATCCATGTCCCTCAAATTGAGGATATTTACATTGACGTTCTCCATGAGGTGGAACTCAGAAGAAAGGATCACTCGCTTGGCATTAACGGAAATCATCCAATACGGAGTGGCCATTGTCCCCAAAGGCTTCCAAACCACGGAAGACGAAGTAGACAAAGTGTATAATGACACGGAAGGGGATGATTGGCCCTTCCCAGACATTGACAGAAGCAAGGCTCCTCAAACAATTGAGGAGAGGGTCAAGGAGACTATGCGGAGAACAGAGCATTGGTGCCGCATGAACGGACTAATCTACCTCGGGTAGATTTCACAACTTCCCTTTGGGCAACGCACTCCAAGGTCAAAGAAGTCTGCCAAAGGCAAAGGTGCCAAGGTGAACCTAGCACCATTCAGAGGAAGCCCCCGAAAGTCCTCTTCCTTCGTCAGAGCTCGAACAAGTAATAACTCTGGATTCGCCAGAGAAAGAATTGACAGAGGATAGTCCTATACGCCCATCCACCTGTGATGTCAAGGGCGCGCACAACTTCAGAGGTCCCTTCTATCCCTTCTTCTTCTCTTCCTTCCTCCTCGAGTGACTCAAGCAACCACTCCTTTGGTTGTGTCCTCTCGCCCCTTCTTCTACTCTTTCCCCGCCTCTTCATCTATCTTCTCCTCCTCGCTGATTTGTCTTCTTCCATTTCTTCCCTCATCTCCGAGCTCCCTTCCCTTCCTATGTCTTCTGCGGTTGCGGTTTCCCTTCCTCCCGTGGGCACTTCCTCGGCTATTCTTTCGATGCCGCCGCCGCGTGTCTCCACGTTTTTCCCCTCTTCTACCGTGCCGCTCCCCTCTCTCTCGGTCCTTCTTCTATAGGACCAGCTTGGATCTCTCAGCAGCTGAGCCAACAAAAGAGGAAAGTCCCCATCGCTCCGATGGACTTTTCGGTCATTCCGGCTAAAGGAGTGAAGAAGCACAAGCCGGTTACACGCTTCTCAAAGAGCGCTGCAGGTGAGAGAGTCATGGAAATAGCATACCCCAACCCCCTCAAAGAGAAAGAAGATCTGTCTCCAACAGATTTCACCGTGACCCAAGTCACAATGGGGACATCCTCAGAAAGTCTCCAGGGGGAAGCTCTTTCCGCAGTGGATGCACTCTGCAAGAAACTTCAGGAAACGAAAGAGGAGAAAAGGCTACTGAAGGAGCAGAATAAATACCTGCTTCAGGCCTTACAAAAGATGGGAAGTGCACCTCCCACAACTGCCGCCGAGACTCCTGAGCTGCTCAGTCAGGAGAAGATCAATGAGTATTCAAAGATTGGCGAGCAAGGTATGGCTGTTTCTGCTTGGAGGAGCCAGATCATCAAAGATAGTGAAAAAGTAATCGCCGAATATATCAGTTTATACCTGAACATCGAGAAGGCGAACAAGGAACTCCAAACATTGGCAGGCCCAATATCAGAAGAGTTAGAGCATGCTAGACTCCAGCACGAGACCTTCCAACAAATGTTCGACTGTTCAGTCGAAGATCTGGTCAAGTTCGGAGTCTTCGGCCATCCAAGGGCCCTCAACAAAACTATGTCCACTTTGGACTATCGGATAGATCAGCTAGAATTCGTTTTGGAAAAGATAGACAAGGTGAAGGAAGAGGCCCTAGATGCAATGCATCAAATGGAGAAAATTGTTCTATCTATGACTCTGTGGTTGCTCACTCCTTCCCTCACCTTGAGATCACCGATGATACTATCCGGGTTTTCAAGGAGATAGCTTCTCAAGGGATAGGCCAAGTCACGCTCGACATCGAATCCATCAACAACCTACCGACTCGTAGGGACTTCATCGGGTTCCTTATCGAGGCGGAGAAAGATTATTCCAAACTCCCTAAAAGCTCATAGATGAGCGGGAGACTTGCAAGCAATCGCTGAACGGCACAAGGATCCATCACAGATCAATTTGGGCCAATGATCAGCAAGTTTTTGGAATACCGCGCCAGTTTCCACATATCATCACCCGAGCAAAGATAAAACAGCAACCCTTTTCGGCCGCAGATGATGATGATGAGTAGCTTCTTCTTCTTCTTCTTCTTCTTCTTCTTCTCCTCTCTATTCTCCGACTTTCTTTCCGTAATATCTGAAGTAAGTTGGCACAAATGATGACATCATCCATGTTGCATCATGGGATGATGTCATCCATCAAAGTTGTCAAAGTCAACATGACTTTTGGATATTTTGTAAATATCTTTGTAAATAAGTGGTTGGCTCCATTTTGCCTTCTCTCTCCCTCATCTTCTATAAATATGAGAATACTTGTGTATTCAAAGGGTGAACATTTTTCGATAGAAATAGAAGTGAGGAGAGAAAGACTTTGAGCTTTTGAAAATAAAAGAACAAGAATACAATTATTCGACTTTGTGCTCAATAGTCAGAAAGTTATACATTAGATCTTCCTTACGTTAGATCTATATGTGTTTAATCTGCTAGATTCATATCTACTTTTCCGTCATTTGTTTATCAAGATTGCTTTGTTTATTTATGCAAGTAGGTTTGGCTCTCGTTTTACTACCAAACTAAAAACATAAATCTTCCGACCTTTCTCGCTTTGGAATTCATTTCTTTTCTCCTTCGGATCTGTTCTTTCTCTTCTCCTCTTTCATTCCTTTCTTTTCGCACTGAATACTCTACCGGGATGAGATCCCAACCCCGAAGGCGTAACTGTGAGACTTGCATAGGTTCCTCGCTAGTAGAAATAGCAATAAACCGGTTTCGCTTTTCATTGCCTCAAAGAGGGGCTAAGCCCCGCAACACCGTTGGCCTGCCTATCCATAGATCCGTCCCGCGCGATGCATTTTCTGACCAACAGCTTTTTTGGCGACTCACTGGGAACGGACAGATCTCGCTGATCTATGGTGGTGGTATAATATAAAATCGTAAAATATAAGAAAATCATCGCCTGCTTGCAAACTCGACTTTTTTGAAAATCCAAAAATTTGCAAAAGTGCTCAAATCGAAAATTTTCTTCTGAGATCCGTAGATCGGGCCTAGTTACAGATCTTTAGTTCGCTGAGTTTTTATCAAAATCATTATTTTTCCGTAGATCTGAGTTTTGACTGTTTTCTAAAAAAGTTTGAAATCCTCTGAAAAGTAAAAATCAGATCTGAAAATCAGCTTACTATCTTCCCTGCCATCTTATCCTCGCTGCTATTTGTCATTAACCGCAATCGGTTTTTCGAGGAGGATAGTTTTTAAATATTCAGAAAAGTGCATGCTGCTGGTTTTTGTCAGAAAAACCAGAAAATCAGCAAGTACACCCAAAAACAAAGTTTAAATCTGCGCCTTAACATTGCAGATCCGGGAAGGTACGCGGCAAGTGAACCTTTACGCGCAGCAGAGAGCCCGTGGAGAAGTTGATCCTACTTTCGATCCGCTTCAAAGGCACAATTTCAGCGTAACACCGCACGCTTTTTCAAATAAGTTAAGCTCTGGCTAGGTGGTCATCCAGAGTGTCTCACCTCCACGAAGAAAAAGTCTTTTACAAGGAGCATCTACATCCCTTTCAGAGTGCTCGCCGCTCACTGGAACCACCCTCCCCACTGTGTGCTCTTTCCAGCCTTTCAAATGGCAAGACCATGGGGAAATGCTATGGGTCCTCTCGCACCGCCACATCCAGCTTCACGCGCTCCCTCACGGAAACGTAAAGAATTTTCCCAAATTCGACGGGAGTGGAAATCAAAGCACGGATTCCCACATATCTGCTTTCATTATGTCATGCAGTATTTTGGACGTGACTCACGAAGATGTGTCGGTTCGCCTTTTTCTGGAAACCCTACAAGGGCCCGCAGCCGAGTGGTTTCAGCATTTGCCAGCCGGATCTATCACTGGGCTGGGCTACCTCATGGATGCTTTCGAAGACAGATACAAGCCTTCAGAGGATGCATTTGCATTGTTATCACGAATCACTCACCTGAAGAAGGAGGCAAATGAGACCATGCGCGATTTTGTCGCCCGTTTCAATGCATTAATCAACCGTGTCCCTACTGCCATGCTTCCAACACCGGAGAATCAGAAGTGTTTCTTCGTGAACGCCATGAGCTCAAAAGTTAGCTTCTTGCTCCTTCAAGAGCGAGTAGCTACTCTACCTCTCGCTCAGGCTGCCGCCATCCGGATAGAAGACAATTTGATAATATCTGGCGAGTTGAAAAAGGAATCATCAAGGTCCAAATCTTCAGATCCCTCGCCTACTACTTCGTCTGATCCAGCATTCCAAAAGATGGCGAACGATCTGCTCGCATTAAAAAAACAGTTGGCCCAGGCCTCTCCTAGTTCCTCGTACCGGGATGTCCCGAGGAGGAATTTTGTTCCTAACAATGTTTCACAAAGACCGCGCTTACCTGCAACTGCTCCACGGTTGGCGCTTGAAGCTCCTCCGGTCAATGCTTTGGCCGAAATTGAAGAGGAAGAGCAGTACTATGAAGAATCTTCGCCTCAAGACGAAGATGATCAAGATGTCGGTGAGCCGACTGGCGACTCCACTATTGGATACATGGAATTTGATGAGGATCAATCTGATGAAGAAGAGAGTACTCAGGGCTATGCAAGCGGACAATCCTATGCTGTTTTTACCCGCTCGCAAGGAAAGGAAGCGGAAGTTGCTGCCCATGTTCAGAAGGAGAAGGTCGTATCAAACGCACCTCCAACCATTGTTAAAAGAGGTAATCCTCTTCCTACTCAACTCCCTGTTAAGCCTTTTGCAAAGAAGTCTTTTCCGCCCATCTCTCCTCCGAATCAGTCCCCTCATGTTCCTGTTAAGATCAGTAACCCTGTTCCACCATCGCGAAGTGAAGGACTCATTCCCTCACCAACGCAACCCTTGGCCGCATTTGATATAATAGATCATGCAAAAAGACCAAGATCCGATGTCAAGCCGAGTATCTTCACCAAACCCCGAACAAAGCCTTGTAAGATTAACTAAATATATCCAAAGTCAAGCAGTTATGTCTAAACAGGTTTCCCCAAAAGGAATCCTTTCCACTCCCCCTGAATCCCACATAAATGTTGCTTCAACATCTGCATCAGGCAAGATAGAACCTTTCTATCTCTCTCTCCTAATCAACGGCCATAAGTTGAGCAACTGTATAATTGATTCCGGAGCTTCTGACAACGTTATGCCGGCGAAAGTCGCCCATGCTTTGGGCCTTACTCTTACCAAGCCTTTCGGCAGATGTTACTCATTGGAGACCAAGCAAGTGCCGTTGATTGGCCAAATCAAAGACGCACAATTTGCGTTTGCAGCCTTCCCGGATAAAAGAGTAAAATGACCGTCCTTGTCGCTGACATTCCGGCAGCCTATGGAATTCTGCTAGGAAGGAGCTTTTGCAGCGAAGTTGGTGGAGAAATTCACATGGACTGGTCTAAAGCTAGAATTCCAGTCAAAGGCGTAATGCAAACTTTGGAGCCGGAATCCCAAAAGAAATACTTGGTCACTAGCTCTGAAGACCCCAAAGCCCAAATCCTTTTTGAATCATCAGGGATGGGGAATTACTTCTTATCCACCGAGGCGGATACAAAGGATGTTTTCGTTCAAGAAAAGGATCTTAATGAGATCTGGACCTTGCAATTTGATGGCAGCTGCGCAACTAGTGGATGTGGCGCTGGGGTTGTGCTGATATCTCCTGAGGAAGAAGTCATTCCTCTCTCTTTCAAATTGCAGTTTTTCAACACTAACAATACTGCTGAGTATGAGTCTCTGTTACTCGGTATGCAAGCTGCAAAGGAAAGAGGAATTAAAAATCTAAAAGTACAAGGTGATGCCGAGCTAGTTGTAAATCAGGTCAAAAGGATTTACCAAGTAAAAAATGAAAGGCTCAGGCACTACCGTAATGCAGTATGGGACAGCATTGAGGAATTTGATGCCTTTTCAATAGGGGCAATTCCAAGAGCTCAAAATGATATGGCCGATTCATTGGCCGTTTCAGCATCTCTCATGCTCCCGCACCCGGGTTTGAAAACGAACAAATACACCATTGAAGTGGTTTTCCGCCCGAGCGTGCTGCATAACTCTCAAGATTGGCAGGTATTCAACGATGATAATCACCTCATTGCCTTTCTAGAAAAATCAGAAAATTTTGATGAGTTATATTTTGAAGGATCCACCTCAACATGCCGCGAATCAATCAACAAACCAAAACCATGAATCGAGGAGAAAGACGGCATATGTCACCAAAGGAAATAAAATTCAAGGGCCTCGGTTTTCTCCGAGCGCCTGTTTGATGTGCATGACCGCTTTGTGAAAAAGAAGAAGCAAGATGATCCCGCTCATCCCCGCAGATGTAACTACCAATATAGGTTCTGAGGCACATCCGCAATTTGTGAACATCGGGAAATGTTGCACGCCAGAAGAAAAGCGGAAATTTGTCAAGTTGCTGAAAAGATATATGGATGTATTGGCATGGTCCTACGCCGATTTAAAGTCCTTCAAGCCAAAGGACGTTCAGCATGATATACCGCTGAAAGAAGATGCCAAAGCCTTTCGCCAGAAGCAAAGGCATTATAATCCCAAGATTTCGGGCACCATTCAAGCCGAAATTCAGAAGATGCTGGATGCAAGAATCATCTTCCCTATTCATCACAGCACTTGGGTGGCGAACATTGTGCCAGTACGCAAGAAAAACGGTGAGATACGCATATGCGTGGACTTCCGAAACTTGAATCAAGCTTCGCTGAAAGACAACTACCCTCTCCCGATAATGGATCAAGTTCTGCAAGCAGTAACTGGATCAGAAATGCTGTCTATGCTTGATGGTTTTTCAGGCTACAATCAGATTGAAGTCTCGCCTGAAGATCAATTCAAAACAGCATTCACTACTCCATGGGGTACATTTGCCTATAACAGGATGCCTTTCGGCCTAACTAACGCTGGTGCCACTTTTCAGCGGGCCATGGATTTCGCATTTAAAGGCATGATGGGAAAAGTCATTGTAGTTTATCTAGATGACTTAACCGTGTTCTCTAAACAACGAAGTGATCATTGTGGTCACTGGAGCAAGCATCAGCCAAAGCCGAGAACATGGGATTTCCCTTAACCCAAAAAAGTCTGTTTTTGGGGTTACGGAAGGGAAATTGCTAGGCCATGTGGTTAGCAAAGAAGGAACGAAGATTGATGCCGAAAGAGTTAAGGCTATCCAAAGCCTTACTCTGCCTACAAGCAAGAATGGTGTTCATTCTTTCTTCGGAAAGGTGAACTTTCTCAGGCGTTTTGTCCCTGATTTTGCTGAGAAGACCCGCCACATACTGAACATGATGAAAGGGTCACCCACTTTCAGATGGAGTGAAGAGGGGAAAAGGTCGTTTGAGGAGATAAAAACTTCTGTTGCTCATGCACCGGTCCTGGTATGTCCGGATTTCTCCAAAGACTTCATTATGTATAGCTACGCCTCCGAACATACTGTGTCTGCAATCCTAATGCAAAAGAACTCGGAGGATATTGAATCTCCAATCGCGTTCATGAGTTCTCCTCTCAAGCCTCACGAACTGAAAATGACTCAATTGGAAAAGCATGCCTTTGCCGTTGTCAAAGCGGTGAAGAATTTCAGGTATTACATTCTGAACTCGCATACGGTGGTGCTGGTTCCCGACACCGCAGTGAAATCAATTCTAACTCAGCAGGAGTTAGGAAGCTTGAGAGGGAATTGGATCGCAAAGGTCCAGGAATATGACCTGGATATTAAGCCCACAAAGCTGGTGAGGGGTAAGGGCCTGTGTCAGTTAATGGCTGAAAATGAAAATTTAGAAGATCCTAAAGGAAAAAAGGATTGTATCGACAAAGAGCAAAGCCCTCAGGAGGAACCTGATTCTCTGCCTCTGGTTTTATTTATTGCAACTAGCGACGAGTGGTACTCCGACATTGCTTTCTTCCTTACCTACGGCGAATGCCCAATGCACCTAATCACAAAGGAAAAGCGTACTATAAAGTTTCGTGAGCGCGATATGTCATCCGGGATGATGGTTTATATAAGCGCGGATAGATTTGTGTCTTTCTGCGATGTGTTGACAAGCCCCAGCAAGTAAAACTGCTGGAAAGTTTTCACAATTCAGCCTGTGGAGGTCATTTTTCTTCTTCCGTGACAGCACACAAGATCATCCGAGCCAGGTACTATTGGCCAACGCTTTTTCAAGATGCGGCTACCTGGGTGGCAAAGTGTGAACCCTGTCAGCAATTCGTCGGCAAGCCCAAGTTGGCTGCCCTTCCCCTTAGGCCGGTCATCATCAATGAACCATTCAGGCAATGGGGAATCGATTTTATTGGCGCACTCAATCCTCAATCGAGTGCCGGACATAGCTATGTCCTTACAGCAACGGATTACTTCACCAAGTGGGTGGAAGCCATACCTGTCAAGCACGCCACTTCTGAGGCGGTGTGCAGTTTTATCAAAGAAAATATCATTGTCAGGTTCGGCGTTCCAAACAAAATCGTTGCTGATAATGCTTCTAACTTCTCCTCCCGAGAAGTTATTAGTTTTTGCTATGAATATGGAATAACTTTAGCACATGCCTCGGATTATTACCCTCAGGGAAATGGTCAAAGCGGAATCCAAAGAATAAGAACTTGGTGACCATCATACGGAAATTAGTAGATGAAAATCAGCGGATGTGGCACAAGTTCAGACGACGCTTTTGTGGGCGGACCGCATTACTCCCAAGAGATCTCTCGCATGTCACCTTTTCAAGTGTTATATGGCATCGATGCCGAACTTCCCATTTCTCGCCGAACTTCCCGCTCTACGCTGGCACGAGTAATCGAAGATGAAACTTTTGAAGTTCTCTAGAAAAGAGAATCATGTATTGGCGTAACTTGAAGAAAAGAGAGTAAAGGTGGTCGATAGAATCACTGAACATCAGAATCAAGTAAAGAGGCTTTTTGATAAGAAAGCCAAGCAGAGGAATTTTCAAGTGGGAGATCTCGTCCTTCTTTGGGACAAGCGAAGAGAACCAAAGGGCATGCACGGAAAGTTTGATTCCCTATGGAGAGGGCCCTTCAAAATCAAGCAACTCAATGGAGAGAATAGTTTCTATCTCTCATATCTGGATGGAGCTGAGCTCCCGCTTCCCTATAGCGGGCAACATCTCAAGATCTTCAGGAAGTAGAGCTTGCTCTCTTCTTTGTACAGTTTATTTTAGTTGTGTGTTTGCTTTTGTCGTGTGTTTGCTTTCAGTTTGTTGTGTGTTTCCTTTGTCTCCTCCTCCGGTCCCCCTTGTTTTTGACTCCGTACCCCAATGGATAGGCACATGTGATCTGGGATTCTCTACCCCCGAGTTTGCTCAGGGATAGTCCCCAGAAAGAGCCAGCTGTTATCCCGTAAAATTGACAAGGGCAATTTTACCGATAACCATACCGAAAATTTTGTTTCGATCCCTCGTTAGGGATCCTCTCGCGTTCGAAACATTGCAAAATCCCTCCCCGGGAAATCTAGTTTTTGAACTTAGTCTTTTCGAGCCTTTTTTGGCTGGGCGCATGGATTTGCCTTGTAACACATAGTTTTGATGCGCCCCCTTAAAAAGCCTTTGGCGCATGGTTTTACATGTTAACACGTCTTTCGATGCGCCAAAGGATGTTGAGTCAGTTTTTGGTGCGCCAAGGGCGCACGTAATCTCTATGTTACACCAAGTTTTGGTGCGCCAAAGGGCGCACATAAATTCATGACCGACAACGTATTTCATGCGCCAAAAGGCGCACCCTTTCTCCTGTCGTCAGATACTTCCATGCGCCAAAGGGCGCACGCTTTCCTCTGTCGACAGCAGTTTTCATGCGCCATTTCAAAGGTTGGTGGCGCATTAATGACAGGTTTTCCTATAAATATCAGTGCGCGCCCATGTCATTTTCATTCCTATTTTCGAAGCACGTGATATTTCTGGACTTGTCAGCCCCTGCTCTGTCACTTTCATCGTATTGTGGACCCGCTCAAGGAATTTTCGCTATAATTTTAAGGTAAGAGGTTCTTCCCTTCCTCGCTTTTATGTTTTTGCTCTTTGAGCTTGTGTTTTTGTCCTGCTTTTTGTGCGGCGCTTGCTTTGGACGGTTTTCATCAAGTATGTTTATGTTTAGGCTTTAGCTTTCCCCGTGCCGCCCGGTTTCCCTGCCTCCTTTCTTCTTTTCTTCTTCCTTCTCTCCCTCTTTCCGGATTTGTTGGAAAAAAGGGGGCTGTTTTGTAATTTCTTGGTTGGGATCTTTTATAAAAGCTGCACCAAGATCCTTTTCAAGGAAATAAGAATCGCTTATATTGAGTGATCAAGTGTATTTTCCATGGCGCACTGGCGCGTCATGTTGCACTTAATGCAATCGCGCCTTTGGCGCATCTACCCGCCATGCAACATACTCAAGGTCCGCGCCAAATGGCGCACCTTTCCATCCTGCTGCAGTTGAAATTCATGCGCCCCTAAGCGCACCCTTTTTGCCTGTTACAAGCTTAAAACCTGCGCCTCCTTTAAACCTTTGGCGCACCTATTCTCCATGCTACATAATGTTTTCATGCGCCAAAGGGCGCACTCAGCTTTCATGCAACACAAGCCTTCTGCGCGCAAGTATAAAGATTACAAAGGCGCGGGCGCGCCCTCCATTGCAGTAACATGATGTTGTGTAAATCCTCCATGCGCCGCGCTATATTCCTTTGGCGCATCATTTGTCCATGTTACACAATCTTTCCATGCGCCAAAAGGCGCACCGAACCCCAATGTAACACGCATTTCCTGTGCGCCCTGCTATAAAATGCAACCTGCTTCATCCATGCGCCATGCGCCTTTGGCGCCAATATAACCTCTGCAACATTCCTTTTCTGTGCGCCTTATCTATTTGGCCTGTCAGTTGCATTTTTCCCGCGCCCTGAGCCTTTAAATCTCTAACTCTTTCTTCTGCTAGCTTTCCAATGGAAGATCAAATGACTAATTCAACCTTTTTGGATTGGGTCTCACTTCTTCTTCATGCAGATCAGCAACTGAGTTCGAAAGAACACATGTCTACGTCAAGCAAGAAACCCACCAAACCAAGAGGAAAGGCTAAACTGACAGAAGAAGAAATGAAATACAAATATCAAAGGGTCAGAATGCCCGAATCACAGGCTGAGTGCAGTATGGATGTCAGGGACTCAGAGTTGGGTCACATTGACATGGATGAGTTCTGGGTTAGAACTCAGAAGGTTACAAGAAGTCCATGGATGGACAAGCTAATAGGCAGTGCCCTGCACTTTGCCGGAGGAATCCCTGTCAGCGCTGTGAACAATGAGTTCATGATGGTAGTTGCGCAATCTTTCAACAAGGACACAAGATGTGTCGAGAACAGCAAGGGCGAGGTAGTCATAAACCTCACTGCCCGTCATTTTGAGTTGATGCTTGGCATCCCTCACCACCGGAACTACGTGGCTGTTAGCCAACAGGAATGCATCAAGGCCTGGGAAGACAACGAAGGCCAGTGCATGCAGTTAATGAATGAGGTCTACCTAAAGAATAAGAAGGTAGTGACCCGGTGGCCTCAGACTATCCACCGAAGTGATTTCTCAGAGGAACTCAGTGATTCTATCACCTTCCTGAGCAGAGTCTTCTAAGCTTTCGATGCCCACTATTTCCATAAGTGGATGTCATGCGGTACCTAGAAACAATGAATAAGAATTTGCCCGATCAGCGCTACTTTGGGTGAAATAATCAAGAAGACTATCTCGAGCAGCCTACAATAAATCGCCACAACGGGAGTGTTCCATATGAACTCCTATGTAGTCTATGCTGCAGCATCGGCAAGGGATTACCCAGGGCTCAACCGAAGTGGAGTGTGGCCTCAAGCCAAGATATTTGATTACTATCCAGAGCTGAGGCTGGAGAATAGTATCCCTCAATTTGCCAAAGTTAACGATGCATTCTTCTATCACGTCATCTGCCTGCTGAGGCCCAACATGACTCATAGCCGGACGACAAAGAACATAGTGGCAGTCACAGAGAAATGGGGAGCCTTGTTCACCCAATTTCCCACGTTCACCTATCTAAGGGCTGCCAACTTTTTGGGAGAGCCAACCAGGCTACCAAGGTATGCTGGACCAAAGTTGATTCTACTGGAGTTATCAAGGCAGCTGGTCACATACCATGAAAAGTGCCTCAAAAGAAAGAAGGGCGGAACTCCTTTCCCCCTCACAGTGGGCCGGTACACATGCTCCTCCTATCACAAGGCGAAGGAAATGTTCGCAGAGCTGGAGTTGCTAAATTTGAAACATGACTTCCCAGCCAGGCCTACCTTCGATCCTAGGAGCTGCCTGCCAAGGGCTAAGCTTGATCCGATCCATGTCCCTCAAATTGAGGATATTTACATTGACGTTCTCCATGAGGTGGAACTCAGAAGAAAGGATCACTCGCTTGGCATTAACGGAAATCATCCAATACGGAGTGGCCATTGTCCCCAAAGGCTTCCAAACCACGGAAGACGAAGTAGACAAAGTGTATAATGACACGGAAGGGGATGATTGGCCCTTCCCGGACATTGACAGAAGCAAGGCTCCTCAAACAATTGAGGAGAGGGTCAAGGAGACTATGCGGAGAACAGAGCATTGGTGCCGCATGAACGGACTAATCTACCTCGGGGTAGATTTCACAACTTCCCCTTTGGGCAACGCACCTCCAAGGTCAAAGAAGCTGCTGAAAGGCAAAGGTGCCGAAGGTGAACCTAGCACCATTCAGGAGGAAGCCCCTGAAAGTCCTCTTCCTTCGAGCTCGAACAAGTAATAACTCGGATTCGCCAGAGAAAGAATTGACAGAGGATAGTCCTATACGCCCATCCACCTGTGATGTCGGATCGCTACAACTTCGAGGTCCCTTCTATCCCTTCTTCTTCTCTTCCTTCCTCCTCGAGTGACTCAAGCAACCACTCCTTTGGTTGTGTCCTCTCGCCCCTTCTTCTACTCTTTCCCCGCCTCTTCATCTATCTTCTCCTCCTCGCTGATTTGTCTTCTTCCATTTCTTCCTCATCTCCGAGCTCCCTTCCCTTCCTATGTCTTCTGGTCATTGCGGTTTCCTTCCTCCCGTGGGCACTTCCTCGGCTATTCTTTCGATGCCGCCGCCGCGTGTCTCCACGTTTTTCCCTCTTCTACCGGCCGCCTCTCCTCTGTCTCTCGGTCCTTCTTCTATAGGACCAGCTGATCTCTCAAAGAATGAGCCAACAAAAGAGGAAAGTCCCCATCGCTCCGATGGACTTTTCGGTCATTCCGGCTAAAGGAGTGAAGAAGCACAAGCCGGTTACACGCTTCTCAAAGAGCGCTGCAGGTGAGAGAGTCATGGAAATAGCATACCCCAACCCCTCAAAGAGAAAGAAGATCTCGTCTCCAACAGATTTCACCGTGACCCAAGTCACAATGGGGACATCCTCGTAAAGTCTCTGTGGGGAAGCTCTTTCCGCAAAGGGATGCACTCGCAAGAAACTTCAGAAACGAAAGAGGAAAAAGGCTATCAAGGAGCAGTAACAAATATCCGCTTCAAGCCTTACAAAAGATGGGAAGTGCACCTCCCACAATCGCCGCCGAGACTCCCGAGCGCTCACCAGAGAAGATCAATGAGTATTCAAAGATCGGCGAGCAAGGTATGGCCGTTTTCGCTGAGGGAGCCAAATCATCAAAGATAGTGAAAAAGTAATCGCCGAATATATCGCTTATACCGAACATCGAGAAGGCGAACAAGGAACTCCAAACATTAGCAGCCCAATATCGAAGAGTTAGAGCATGCTAGACTCAAAGACGAGACCTTCCAACAAATGTTCGACTGCTACCAAGATCCTGGTCAAGTTCGAGTCTTCGCCATCCAAGGGCCCTCAACAAAACTATGTCCACTTTGGACTATCTGATAGATCAGCTAGAATTGTTTTGGAAAAGATAGACAAGGTGAAGGAAGAGGCCCTAGATGCAATGCATCAAATGGAGAAAATTGTTCTATCTATGACCTGTGGTTGCTCACTCCTTCCCTCACCTTGAGATCACCGATGATACTATCCGGGTTTTCAAGGAGATAGCTTCTCAAGGGATAGGGCCAGAAGTCACGTTCGACACCGAATCCATCAACAACTTACTGGCCTGTAGGGACTTCATCGGGTTCCTTATCGAGGCGGAGAAAGATTATTCCAAACTCCCGTAAAAGCTCATAGATGAGCGGGAAACTTGCGAAGCAATCGCTGAACGGCACAAGGATCCATCACAGATCAATTTGGGCCAATGATCAGCAAGTTTTTGGAATACCGCGCTCAGTTTCCACATATCATCACCCGAGCAAAGATCGTAAATGTGCAACCCCTTTTCGGCCGCAGGATGATGATGATGAGTAGCTTCTTTCTTCTTCTTCTTCTTCTTCTTCTTCTTCTCCTCTCTATTCTCCGACTTTCTTTCCGTAATATGTCAAAAGTTGGCACAAATGATGACATCATCCATGTTGCATCATGGGATGATGTCATCCATCAAAGTTGTCAAAGTCAACATGACTTTTGGATATTTTGTAAATATCTTTGTAAATAAGTGGTTGGCTCCATTTTGCCTTCTCTCCTCCTCATTTTCTATAAATATGAGAATACTTGTTGTATTGTGGGTGAACATTTTTCGATAGAAATAGAAGTGAGGAGAGAAAGACTTTGAGCTTTTCAAATGTAAAAGAACAAGAATACAATTATTCAGACTTTGTGCTCAATAGTCGTGTTATACATTAGATCTTCCTTACGTTAGATCTATATGTGTTTAACTCTAGATTCATATCTACTTTTCCGTCATTTGTTTATCAAGATTGCTTTGTTTATTTATGCAAGTAGGTTTGGCTCTGTTTACTACCAAACTAAAAACATAAATCTTCCGACCTTTCTCGCTTTGGAATTCATTTCTTTTTCTCCTTCGGATCTGTTCTTTCTCTTCTCCCTCTTTCATTCCTTTCTTTTCGCAGCCCTGAATACTCTACCGGGATGAGATCCCAACCCCGAAGGCGTAACTGTGAGACTTGCATAGGTTCGATGAACCGAGGCATGATAAGCACTAACTCTTAAAACAATTGCAATCCATCAATTGTTTTCATTAAACACCCTGTTTAAATGAGATCAATTCACCAAACAAGTAAACATAATTCAGACTATACTTTAGTAATTCAACATGTCTATAACGTGTAAATACAAATTTTCGTTACAGAATAGTCCTAGATACGTCTCAAATATTTCATCAAAATATTAGGGATCAAGAAGGACGAAAGTGTCCAAACAACTATCCATTGTAATTCCCAAGATGAACAAACATCATACAGATCATTACATTCAACATAAGAAGAGGAAAATCATATCAAAACATGATTCCATCATTATATAAAAACAATTTCAGAAGTTAGATAAACATTTATATCAACTTACAATTTGCATGACAGAAGAGGAATACATGAGTTATACATATTTCCCTTAGAACTAGCTCATGACTGTACCGCCTTTCCAAGAGCAAGGCATTCACCTTAAACACATGCGAATAAAAATGACTGAGACCACCAAAAGCACCACTGTTTCGTTTAAGTTTATAATATAACAAACTAAAGTACAATAGCTCTCATGCCAAACAGTGGAGACTAACTACCAAACAGACTCTGTATGACCTCCCACAAGAAGCGACAGACAAGAAGATGTTCACTGCTAGTACCTGTTGAGGTGCAGTCGACAACTCATAAGTTCAATCATACTCAAGAGTAGATATACCTGCCATAGAAGACGTAACACGCCAACAATCCCTTACATCAACCTACAGCCCATTCTAGTCCTTACTAAACACTGTAAGGCCTTTAGATCCAAAGTTGAAATCAAAAGATCTTCTCTGTTATCGCAGTCAACAAGAGACTCAAAATCATTAAAGCAATGACATTACCCTATGTCTATGCAGAGAGATTTTTAAACGAAATCCACGCAACATGCACAGCCACATCTAACTGGAATTTAATCAGAAAGAAAACATAACATATCGTAGTCACTTCTGAACGCATCCAGAGTTGAAAGTATGGTATTCACGACCTACTAAACAAAAATCCGAAAGACATGATGTCAAGCTATTTAACGAAATCCAACAAAGCCAAAAACATTACATGTTCATAATCAGGCTTATACAGAAGCAGTGACACTGATTACCTATCAAGGATTTAAAACTAAATCCGTATAACAGTATTCACGATTAAGCTTTTACAGAAGCCGATATACAAGATATCTTTCTATACTCAAGGAACCCAACAGTGTTGAAAACAACAGTAAACCAAACAAGCTTAATTTGAGGCAATTACACTGTTTATTTATCAAGAATTCAACTGAGTCTAAACAACAGTATACAAGATAAATAATAGTTAATGATTCCATCTGTACAACAATGGTAAGCATTCAAAATCAGGCTTATACAAAAGCTAAACTACGATTTTGTAACAAGGAATCCAACTGAGCCCGTATAACAATATTCGCTCAAGCTTACATAGTGGAAACATAATAAGTACCCAACTGAGTCTGAACCACAATTCCTTGTAAAACGAAGGTATTCATTACAAAATAATGAAGTCGCATTACCTGTTACTCCTTCCAGACTCTGACAAATCAAATTACCAATATTCAAGTATATATAGCTTCCACAGTGGTCCATAGTACACGAATCATTCAATGGACTCTACAGAGTCGTTTCAAATACAATAATCATATATATATATATATATATATATATATATATATATATACATGCTATCAACGGGTTGAATCCCATAACCTCAACGCAAGGGAAAAACAACTTCAACAAGGTTACAATGAAATACTATAACACAGCAAGTTATCTATTCACAAATAACTTTAAATTTCAAACGAAACCCAACAAGAATCAATAACCACCACCAATAATAACCACGACAGAGCTTACAAAAAGTTCAATTAAACTGAACAATCAAACAAATGTCCAGCAGTATCCCTTCCGACGAGTATCAACAACAAGCATCGACGACAAGTGTCAACAACAAGCATCGACTACGAGTATAAATCAACAAGCATCACAGTAGCCTGTACCCATCACGAGAACAATTCATGGGTTCTCACAGAGCAGGCCTAGCATACATTCATTTCATATATTTCACAAACTTAAAGCCGGAATGCAAAACACAAGGAAATATAGCAACAGTTCGAAATACAATAAACACCCATCAAGGGTTAAATTGAAAAACCGAACCAGCATGAAGATACAGTGCCAAAAATCACACAAGACTACCATAGAAACCAACCAATTCCAAAAATCATCTGAACAGAGTTGTTCTAATGAAATCACTTGAAAGATAGCAAGAGGTTAGGGCCTAACATGCCTAGATATTTGCTCAAAATTCGAAGCGACCACCTTTGAAAGAGCTCGATCCTTCTCTTCCTTTTCCAAGTTAGAGCCACTAACAAAAATTTGCTATTTCCATGATTTATATATTTTCCTTGCCAGAGGAAAGAGCTAGTTACGCTCATACTTGCCATGCAACACAAGAAGATCAGTGCAAAGAACCAGTGAATAGACAGAAGGAAAACCGAAGTGCATGCAAAACTAAACAAACCATTAACTTTCCATTTTTCCTGCCTTCCTTGAAATCCAAGCTCAACTACCGAGTTCATTGATTGCATTAATTCCCGCTTTCGCTCAAACTCCATCGCCACCGACCGCCATAGTTGGCGATAGACAAATAAAATTCAAAGACCATTTCCAACTTTGGCGACCGCCACGTCGGCTCTAGTTAGCCGTTTTAAAACCTCCACCAAATTACCTGTCTCTCAAGCTTATCCATGCAATTAATAACATAGAAACTGCCGCCCATGGTTCGCACCCCTCCATAGGTCCCCTTTAATCCTTGCTCAATAGTTAGGTTAGTAACTTAGGTTAGGATTTAGGATAACACCTAGGCTAACCTCTTAGAACATAGATACTAACTTAGAGCATTAGCTCTTAGCCTAGGTCTAGGTTAGATTAACACTAATCTAACCCCTAGGTTAAGTTTAGTTTTAGGTTACTAACATTAATAATTCCAGTTAGGTCTAACATTTCATATGCTCAGAAAAAGAACCTACAACATACATTCTCAAACAGGGTTCACTCTGTACTGCCATTAGGCTACAGAATTATATGTAATATAATTATTTCTGGTCTGAAATCAAGACCTTCCAGATATATTACGATATCGGGAACCAATTCATTTAACATGATCAGCCTGAGTTATACTCCGGACTAGCTTATTCAATGCATCCAGACCTTGCAACCTGCTTAAGGTCTGTAATTTTAATTCATCATGAATAAACTTAAAGCACCACTTGGATCAATTCCACTTATCCAAGGCTAGGTCTTATAGATGGATAACTCCATAATTCATTCGAGGTCGATTAAACTCGGATGCAAAATGAATAAATAAAAGAGTCCAATCATATTCGACTAGTCAAAGATCTCGCAAAGAAGATATAGTACATATCAAGCATGACTTCTCAATCAAAGGAACACATCTTTTTACAAAGAAATCACATATCAACACTTGTATGCTCGAGGAGGAAGTAACAACAGTTTAGGGTGTTACATGATTCCCTCCTAAAAAGATTCATTGTCCCGATGATTACATATTCAATTAACCTTGTGTCAACCAATTTATTAGTTCACAAGTCAATGCGACTATTTTCCAACTTGAATAGTTCAACAAATCAATGTCACAACACATTTTTTTCAGCACGAATAATGTTTGCCTTCATCCGCTTTCATATAAACTAAAAAAATAAGTTCATAAAAGAAATGTTTTGTCAATGATTTCATTCTCGTTGAAAAAGAGAAGGAAAAGCAATTTTCATTTCCTCCATATTTTCCCAAGTTGCACTTTTTCGCTAAACCGGTCCCACTGGACCTTACATTACTTGTATTTCACGATTTCTTAAATGCATCAAGCGAGTTTCAAAGACTCGTGTGGGTTTAACCATGATTATTCCTAGGTCTTGGACTCTGCAAGGAATTCCAATTTAAAACATGTGACAGATCGAAACGTATTTCTTAAGCAAAGAAATATGGAAAACATCATGCATGCGAGATAAAGCAGGTGGCAATGCTAAACGATAAGCTACAGGATTGATTATTTCGACAATTTGAAAGGTCCACGAATCGAGGTGACAACTTGGCAGCCTTGCCAAAAGTTATAGAACTCTTTTTCGGGTTTAACACGAAGAAAACCTTATCACCAAGCTCAAACCTTCTATAAACCCGCTTAAGGTCAAGATAGCTCTTCTCGTCTATCCGCTGCTTCCTTTAGTCGTTCACGAATCAGCTTAACTTGTTGTTCCATTTCTGTGAGAATCTCTGGTCCAATTACCACTCTATCCTCAACACTGTCCCAACTAACAGGGGTTCTGCACTTTCTTCCATAAAGTGCTTCAAATGGTGCCATTTTTAAGAGATGAGTGATAAGTATTGTTGTATGCGAACTCAACTAATGGAAGATACTCTTCCCAATTTATCTTTGTTGATCCATGCAATACATACGCAACATGTCCTCCAACACTTGATTTACCCTCTCGCTTTGTCCATCCGTTTCGGATGATATGTAGAACTCGAAGTTTAGTTTCGTTCCAAGAGCTGCGTTAAGCGTTTGCCAAAACCTTGACGTCATTCTAGGATCCCTCGCCGATATAATCAATTGCGGTACACCATGCAATCTTAAAATTTCGTGTACAAATATTTTGGCCAAGACGTGAATCATCCTTTAGATTTCAAGCGATGAAATGAGATACCTTAGTCGCTTTATCTACAACTACCAGGATAACATCACGTTTATTCTCGGACATGGGTAATCCTTGTACAAAATCCATGGTTATTACTTGCCATTTGTACTACGGTATGCTTTATGAGGATATAATACCCAGCAGGTGCATATGTTCTCGCCTTAACCCACGACACTCCAAACAATGGGTCACAAAATTTATGACATCCTTTTTCATACCATTCCAAAAGTATTGTTGTTTCAGATCAGCAAGCATCTTTGTGATACCGAGTGTCCAGAGAAAGGTGAATTATGAAATTCAACTAACAACTTCTTTCTCAATTCGCTCAACATAGGTACATATACCCTGCTTTCATAATGCAAGATTCCTTCATTATCAAAATGAAAACCTTTATACCTTTCATCATTAGGTTCTCGCAGAAAGCGCCGCTTTTACTTGCCGAAAGTAATTATCGATTCTCGAGGCACTCTTTACCTCCTCCTTGAACTCGAGTTCTTAATGTTATAAGAGCAGTAAATGTGCCTCCTACGACTTAGAGCATCGCCAAATTTACTTATTCTCCTTCCCTTTGATATAACTAATATCAAAGTCATATTGTGATAAAAATTCTAACCACCTTCTCTCTGTCTGGGCATTAAGATTAGGCCGAGTGAAAATATATTTCAGTCCTAAGTGATCGGGCCAACTCAAAAGGTTTCCCAAGTAAGTAGTGTCTCCAGGACGTGAAGTGCATGAACAATGGCAAGCAAGTTCCAAATCATGAGGGGCATAATTCAGCTCATGTAACTTGAGTTTTCTACTTTCATATGCAATGACTTGATCATTTTGTAGCAAAACACCTCCAAGGCCTTCCCGAAGCATCCGTTACAACAAGAAATTCCCATTAGGTCGATACATAACTAATATAGGTGCAGAAGTCAACCTGGTCTTTCAAACTTTTGAAATCCGCTTCACACTTGTCATTCCATATGAATTTCTTATCCTTCTTTTGCAATGAAGTTATTGGTGCGCATTTACTTTAGAAAAATCCTTTACAAATTTTCTATAATAACCAAAGCAAGACCCATGAAGCTTCTTACTTCATGCACATTCTTTGGTGCAAGCCACTCAGTTATTGCCACTATTTTTGAAGGATCTACAGCGATTCCTTCTTTACTTATAACATGACCCAAATAGTGAACTTCTGAATCAAAGAAAGAACATTTGGATAACTTACCATACAACTTTCTTTTTCTCAGAATTCCCAAAACTATCTTCAAATGCTCATTGTGCTCCTCAACGCTTTTAGAATAAATGAGAATATAATCCAAGAATACAAGTACAAACTTGTCTAGATATTCTTGAAAAATATTGTTCATTAAGTTCATAAAGGCTGTGGGTGCATTGGTTAATCCAAAGGGTAGAACCGTGAATTCATAATGTCCGTACCTTGTTCGGAAAGCTGTTTTATGAATATCTTCTTCTCTAATCCGTAATCGATGATAGCCGGATCAAGATCTATCTTAGAATAAACCGCTGCTCCACGCATCTCGATCAAAGAGATCGCCGATCCTAGGAAGTGGATATACATTCTTGATTGTTGCTTTGTTCAACATCCGATAATCAATACAATACAACCTTAGTGTTCCATCCTTCTTTTCACAAATATTACAGTGCTCCCCAAGGTGAAACACTTGTCCGATCAAACCTTTAGACAAAAGTTCTTGCAACTATGCCTTAAGCTCAACTAACTCCGTGGTAGTCATCCGATAAGGTGCTTTGGAAATAGGTTCTCGCTCCCGGTTTGATTTCGATGGTGAAGTCAAATTCTCTCTTGGGTGGTAACCCGGTAATTAATTCCTTAGGAAAAACATCCCTCGAAACTTTGTAATGTGAGGAAATTGCTTCATGTTATCACCATCTTCTTCAGAAAATTCAGATATCTTTACCGCATAAAGGGTACATCCTTTATTCTTAGCCTTTTTAAGCCGCATAGCCGACATATTTCTAACTAAAATTTCCCGCTTCACACATTGAATCTCTGTTGATTCCAAATGATCATCTAAACATTTTATGTTCTTTTCATGCAGATCTACTTTTGCTTTATGGTCACCTAACCAATTGACACCGATGACAATGTCATATGATCCTAAGGGTGTAACATAGAGATCAACTTCCGTGGAAAAGTTAGGTAAGTCAAGGACTCGCCCCAAAAAGACACATACTCACTTTGTATGAACAACGAGTTATTACCATACTTTGTATTCCAAGATTTATCCATTTTTCCACTTTTCTTTTAAGTTTAGAAGCAAGTTTATTAGAAATAAAACATTCAAGAGCTCTCTGTATCAAAAATAATAGTGACATGGTGTATGCCAAATAACTTACCCGTAACTTCTATAGGTGTCACTTGCTTTTGACTTGCTTATGCGCTCTGCCATCAAAAGATGTATCTTATGCATTGATTATGATCATCCTTCTTTAAAGGGCACCGATATGCGTAGTGATCTTTGCCACAATTGTAGCAGCCTCCTACAGGTCCCTTTTTAGGCTCAAAATTGCCTCCAGTTTTGTAATTGTCACGTTGTCCTCCATAGGGCTTCTACCCATTGTTATAATTTTTAGCAAAATTATCCCTTACATTTCTAGCAGGCTTATTTACTACTGCTTTCTTACTGTTATCTCCTGGAAACTTACTCTTGTTTCCAAACTTTTTCCATGGTCCCTTTTTGGGTGCAAGAGAGGTTGAAGAAGGGTTTGCAGTCTTCTTCCGCACTTCCTCTTTATGAGCAGAAATAGCCTTTAATTTCTGTTCTTGCCTTATGGCCTTTTCAACAACTCCTTCCATAGTGGTTGGACTATGAACATCGACCTTCTCCCCTATCACGGATTCAATCCCATGATGAATTTCCGTATTCTCGAACTTCTCGTCGGTTTGATATCTTGCGGTACATACTTGAGGAGTTTTGTAAACCGCTCCTGCATTCGCCACGTTAGCTTCCCTTGAGCTAATTTCTGAAATTCTGTCATTTTCTCGATCATAGAAAATTTGTGGCAGCCAACGTTGCCTAAAATAGCCTTTAAATTGATCCCAAGTAATATTGGTCTCATCAATGTTTAGTTCAGCTTTACGGCTATCCCACCACGAAGATGCTTCGTGGGAAAGCTGATAGGCTCCCCAAATAGCTTTGGTTTCCTCTGAGAAGTTCCTTATTGCAAAGTACTTCTCCATTTCGCTGAGCCAGTTCTCAGCTCCATCTCCTAATGTGGTGCCATCATACTTAGGTGGACTTATCCTTTTTATATCATTAGTGAGTTCTGGCACGCTAATCCGCCTTTTTGTTTTCTAGTTGGACAGTGCATTCCCAACATTAACATCAACACCCATATTGGGGTTGTCCTCAAGAGGTGGCTGATTGTCATTACTGAGCCTTCTTCATCCTCCTCATTTCCCATCACCTCGTTGTTCAAGTACACTAAACGATCTCTTGTGTCCAACAGGCAGCAAGGATCTCATCAAGTTTCGGGTTGTTGCCACCCCTCCTTCGGATGGAGCATTATTTGCAACGTTTCCCCTTGTTCTAACCATTTTCTACATACGAGAAAATTCAGGTTCTCATCGATTATGGACACATAGGCCCAAGAGCTGCAACCTTCACTCACGATACCAAGATGTAACATCCTCATTTTACACATTAGAACAAGTCAAAAAAATTGATAAATGCTTCCTAGTTCTAAATGCATAATTTAGAACTCACAAATCAAATAACCATCCTTAATAACAGATAACCATATGCAACAGTAATGACTCCTGAGTACCTCCGATCTATTCATTCCATGACTCGGTAATCTACCGATCTATTCATGAGTAATAAGAGTTAGCATTTTATTTCACACATCACTCTTGCAGTTCTCTTCCCTATTCTCGGGATTCGAATGCTCTCGCTCAAGGAACCTAATGAATAATCTGTTACCATTATTCATCGGCATCTCATCCCTTAGACCGGTGTGACTCAAGACAACGCAATCAAAGCAGCCTTGCGATACTTTGGCCAAAGATTTGAAACATACTGCTTATGTCTCGTATTCCTTAATGGCATACTCGTCAATCTGGAATACGTCCTTCACCCCATTCTTATGTTATGTAGAATGTCTTATACCGACTTCATCAGTCCCTCCTATCCCAACTTATTCACTCGGAAATGGATTAGTAAGGTGATAACGTTATATGGATGCCCACAAGGACTAGGGATATGATGACATACTGGTTCAACCCTAGTTAAACCAGTGTGTCAAGATACCCCGAATCTCCTAGGCAGCCTTATAACGTGACCACATTCCTAATCGGTCCTTGAGTAACTCGCTTGAGATCATGATGTAAATCTTAGTGATCAATGCAAAGGGTGTCGTCATAAGTCACCCGCATTGTTGTAACTTCGAGAAGATCCTAATCTTCTTGGAGGTACAACTCGCAGATTGACTTGTGCCGTCAACCTTAAATCCACCTCGAAAAGATCTACTTATTAATAAGTGTTACGCACACTAAGTTTAAATTACATTAAAGACGTTCCCTAAGGTTAGCCTTTCCCCGATCCTCGATTCCTCGTCAAGGAGTTCATAGAATATACATAATTCTAAAACAACGGAATTGGACAATATCTCATAAACTTCACATGAGATTGCCATCGAACCCCATTAGGTTTATATCAGTTCTCATAACTGAATTTATATCATACTTATTAGTATCAAGATATAAATGATTAAGAATCCAATTAAATGTTGTCCTGTCATAATCGGGACTAGGATTAATAATTTAATTCACTTGTTTAGCGTTCGCTTAGGTATATTTTAACCCTATCTTCCAAAAAGAGTCGATCTAAGTTTCATTTAGCCTTCGATAGAACATACAAGAACTGCTAAACACTCATAAGAATTCAATCACATATTCTTGTAAGCTTTCATTGACAATCACAAAAGTCTCCAAATTATACAATGATAACAATGCCCCTCCGGTATATAAACCGAAGAAGGTCAATTATCAAAATAAGAATACAACACATAAGTAGCAAATACTTATTTCTATTCCTTTCTTAATTAATCAAATACATTTTATGCATTCAAAGATACTTGATACAATGCTCAACGGAAAAGAACATATTTCCCCATATAGTACATTTAGAGAATCAAATCTGTAATTATACTTAAAATCAAATCTAAACAATCGATCATCCTATCGATCTGCATGCTTTTACCACTTACGGCAACCATCTGCAAAAATAGTCAACATGGGTCAGTTCGATGAACTGAGCATGATAAGCACTAACTCTTAAAACAATTGCAATCCATCAATTGTTTTCATTAAACACCCTGTTTAAATGAGATCAATTCACCAAACAAGTAAACATAATTCAGACTATACTTTAGTAATTCAACATGTCTATAACGTGTAAATACAAATTTTAGCATGTAATAGTCCTAGATACGTCTCAAATATTTCATCAAAATATTAGGGATCAAGAAGGACGAAAGTGTCCAAACAACTATCCATTGTAATTCCCAAGATGAACAAACATCATACAGATCATTACATTCAACATAAGAAGAGGAAAATCATATCAAAACATGATTCCATCATTATATAAAAACAATTTCAGAAGTTAGATAAACATTTATATCAACTTACAATTTGCAACAGAAGAGGAATACACGAATTATACATATTTCCCTCAGAACTAGCTCATGACTGTACCGCCTTTCCAAGAGCAAGGCATTCACCTTAAACACATGCGAATAAAATGCACTGACCACCAAAAGCACCACTGTTTCGTTTAAGTTTACAATATAACAAACTAAAGTACAAAGAGCTCTCATGCCAACAATGGAGACTAACTACCAAACAGACTGTACAGATGACCTCCCACAAGAAGCGACAGACAAGAAGATGTTCACCGCTAAGTACTGTTGAGGTGCGCTTAACAACTCATAAGTTCAATCATACTCAAGAGTAGATATACCCGCCATAGAAGACGTAACATGCCAACAATCCCTTACATCAACCTACAGCCCATTCTAGTCCTTACTAAACACTGTAAGGCCTTTAGATCCAAAGTCGAAATCAAAAGATCTTCTCTGTTATAGCAGTCAACAAGAGACTCAAAATCATTAAAGCAATGACATTACCCTATGTCTATGCAGAGAGATTTTTAAATGAAATCCACGCAACATGCACAGCCACATCTAACTGGAATTTAATCAGAAAGAAAACATAACATATCGTAGTCACTTCTGAACGCATCCAGAGTTGAAAGTATGGTATTCACGACCTACTAAACAAAAAGCCGAAAGACATGATGTCAAGCTATTTAACGAAATCCAACAAAGCCAAAAACATTACATGTTCATAATCAGGCTTATACAGAAGCAGTGACACTGATTACCTATCAAGGATTTAAAACTAAATCCGTATAACAGTATTCACGATTAAGCTTTTACAGAAGCCGATATACAAGATATCTTTCTATACTCAAGGAACCCAACAAAGGTTTAAAACAACAGTAAACCAAACAGGCTTAATTTGAGGCAATTACACTGTTTATTTATCAAGAATTCAACTGAGTCTAAACAACAGTATACAAGATAAATAATAGTTAATGATTCCATCCGTGCCAACAATGGTAAGCATTCAAAATCAGGCTTATACAAAAGCTAAATTACGATTTTGTAACAAGGAATCCAACTGAGCCCGTATAACAATATTCGCTCAAGCTTACATAGTGGAAACATAATAAGTACCCAACTGAGTCTGAACCACAATTCCTTGTAAAACGAAGGTATTCATTACAAAATAACAGAAGTCGCATTACCTGTTACTCCTTCCAGACTCTGTCAAATCAAATTACCAATATTCAAGTATATATAGCTTCCACAGTGGTCCATAGTACACGAATCATTCAATGGACTCTACAGAGTCGTTTCAAATACAATAATCATATATATATATATATATATATATATATATATATATATATATATATATATACATGCTATCAATGGGTTGAATCCCATAACCTCAACGCAAGGGAAAAACAACTTCAACAAGGTTACAATGAAATACTGTAACACAGCAAGTTATCTATTCACAAATAACTTTAAATTTCAAACGAAACCCAACAAGAATCAATAACCACCACCAATAATAACCACGACAGAGCTTACAAAAAGTTCAATTAAACTGAACAATCAAACAAATGTCCAGCAGTAAGCCTTCCGACGAGTATCAACAACAAGCATCGACGACAAGTGTTAACAACAAGCATCGACTACGAGTATAAATCAACAAGCATCATCAGTAGTCTGTACCCATCATGAGAACAATTCATGGGTTCTCACAGAGCAGGCCTAGCATACATTCATTTCATATATTTCACAAACTTAAAGCCGTAATGCAAAACACAAGGAAATATAGCAACAGTTTGAAATACAATAAACACCCATCAAGGGTTAAATTGAAAAACCGAACCAGCATGAAGATATAGTGCCAAAAATCACACAAGACTACCATAGAAACCAACCAATTCCAAAAATCATCTGAACAGAGTTGTTCTAATGAAATCACTTGAAAGACAAAGCAATATTTTTAAAGGTTAGGGCCTAACATGCCTGGATATTTGCTCAAAATTCGAAGCAGACCACTGAAAGAGCTCGATCCTTCTCTTCCTTTTCCAAGTTAGAGCCACCAACAAAAATTTGCTATTTCCATGATTTATATATTTTCCTTGCCAAAGGAAAGAGCTAGTTACGCTCATACTTGCCATGCAACACCAAGAAGACAGTCAAAAAGAACCAAAGAATGAATAGACGAAGGAAAACCAAAGTGCATGCAAAACTAAACAAACCATTAACTTTCGATTTTCATTTCGCCTTCCCGTGAAATCCGAGCTCGACTACCGAGTTCATTGATTGCATTAATTCCTGGGTTTCCCGCTCAAACTCCATCGCCACCGACCGCCATAGTTGGCGATAGACAAATAAAATTCAAAGACCATTTCCAACTTTGGCGACTCGCCACGTCGGCTCTAGTTAGCCGTTTTAAAACCTCCACCAAATTACCGTCTCTCAAGCTTATCCACGCATTTAATAACATAGAAAGCCACCCATGGTTCGCACCTCCATAGGTCCCCTTTAATCCTTGCTCAATAGTTAGGTTAGTAACTTAGGTTAGGATTTAGGATAACACCTAGGCTAACCTCTTAGAACATGATACTAACTTAGAGCATTAGCTCTTAGCCTAGGTCTAGGTTAGATTAACACTAATCTAACCCCTAGGTTAAGTTTAGTTTTAGGTTACTAACATTAATAATTCCAGTTAGGTCTAACATTTCATATGCTCAGAAAAAGAACCTACAACATACATTCTCGAACAGGGTTCACTCCTGTACTGCCATTAGGCTACAGAATTATATGTAACAGAATTATTACCTGGTCTGAAATCAAGACCTTCCAGATATATTACGATATCGGGAACCAATTCATTTAACATGATCAGCCTGAGTTATACTCCGGACTAGCTTATTCAATGCATCCAGACCTTGCAACCTGCTTAAGGTCTGTAATTTTAATTCATCACGAATAAACTTAAAGCACCACTTGGATCAATTCCACTGATCCAAGGCTAGGTCTTATAGATGGATAACTCCATAATTCATTCCGAGGTCAGATTAAACTCAGATGCAAAATGAAATAAATAAAAGAGTCCAATCATATTCCAACTCTCGCCAAATATCTCTCGCAAAGAAGATACAATACATATCAAGCATGACTTCTCAATCAAGGAACACATCCTTTTTACAAAGAAATCACATATCAACACTTGTATGCTCAGGAGGAAGTAACAACAGTTCGGGGGTGTTACGGTGCATGTATAAAATCTGTATTCTTCCTCCCCTCTCTAGCTGTGAGTAGCTCCTGTGTGGAAGGATTTATGGACTGATGTTCTTTTTTTTTCTCTTTGGCCTCCTTTCTTGATGAAAGCATGATGATCACTTTATCTTTTCTCGAGCCACGAGAATTCTCCTTTCACTGAAAATTCAATTACTCTCATGGGGAAATGGTTACAGGAATTAAAGAAGCTTCCCCATAACCATTTCCCCTTCCCATTGAAATAACCAACTCCTCTTCCTTCAGGTAGTGGCATTAATTTCCGGGGAAAGTGGGAAATAAACAACCATTTTGCCAGTGGAAATGGCAAGGCGAGCTGACAATCCCCATTTTATTTCCCCATGTGGGAAATCGGGAGATTTTTTTTTCTAATCCATTGAATTGGAAATTGGTGGAAGAAATCCCACAAGCGGGGAATTAAAATAAATTTTCCAAGAAAAGGAAATCCCAATATGGGAAGCCAATTTCGCATCCCGTAAGAATGGGAAGCGGAAACTTATTTTCCACCCGACAATTAAAATAAACATTTTTGAATGAATTTTAATTAATATTTATTTAATTAAAATCCAAAAGTTAATAAAAATTATTTTTTTAAAACAAAAGGTAATTATTAATTAATTAATATTTAACGCAGTTTATGACCTCGCAGGAGGAGTTCTCACCCGAAATGGACGAAACAAATACTTAACGATTGCGATGAGGGTGATAAATCACGCAAAGTAACACTTTTGAAAAATTTCAAAATTTCCATTTTTATTAATTTTACAAAGTCAAAATTAGCTGATAACAACTGGCTCTAATTGGGGACAAGGACTTTACGGATGCAACAATGGACTGTTATCCAAAATGTGCCCCCCGCTCATTTTGTGGCTAACTCCTTTCATTCTTCCCTCTCTTGTGCCTCAGACATAATTTTTTGCTTTTCAGGCACTCAAAACTTTCTGAAAATGACACCATTGGATAGAGCTCTCTCTCATCTTTCCAAAAAGGTAAAGTTTTCCTCCTAACTCCATGTATTTTTGAAGTTATGGCTCAGGTGGAGTTTTTGTGGGAAATTTTCCCCTGAAAGGCCAGCAACAATGAGATGCCACCACGTGTCCAAGGAAGTGGTGGGGGTCGGAGGAAAACTTGGTTTTTTACCAAGTGTTTTGGAAAAATTTCAAGAGGAATATTTTTCCCCATAAGCCCGCCGACGAATCAGATGATGCCACGTGTCTAGGGGAGAAATTTGAAAAATTTGGCTAAGTGTTGCGCATGGAAAATTTTGGAGGGAAGGTCCGCGCCCAATCATATTGCACCACGTGTCCTATGGCATGGGAGTTTTGGAGGGTGGAGGAGAAGTTGGAATTTAGATCTATATTTTGTAAAACTACAGAGGTTCAGATCCTAATCCTACTCTAAATCACCAAAGGAGAAAAGGATAGAAATGCAAAAATTGAAACTAATCAAGATGGTGATGCACCAAAAGGAGTGGTGAAACATTTTGTCAAGAAAATAGACACAAACCAGAGATTTGCAACATGAAACATACATGACCGATAAGATATAACTTAGGATCTGAAATGAAGCAAATAATACAAACAAAGGACTCGAAAACCATTCACAAAGCTTGCATTATCATTTCCAAGACTCCAAATCATCTACATTACAACCTCGTAGAGGTAAAACTATTACAATCTTTTGGAGAGGTCTGATTCTTGCATCAACCACCTGCTGGAGGTGAAAGAAGAAGTTGCTATGTCAAAAATTGTTCCTCCTTTTAGAAATGAGCCAAATCTGGCTTTTACAGTGCAAGGGTCGAGCCCAGGGGATAGAAAACGTACAAAAACATGAGAGCCCATCCCTCCTTGACTGCAGATGCATTAAAATGGCATGGGGGACCTTACAAACCCATACCCTATCACTTTGACCGAATTACAGGAGAATGCGACCCATTCTGCATTAAACTGGTCGCTGAAATGTCACTTCTGGCCATGAACACACGTCAGAGCTGTTTCTCAATTTTCTCTCTAGACTACACCAAAATTCAAGATTAACCCTTAATCATGTAGAGAATTTCATAATCTTTCCGTGATATAAAGAACGTGCAAATCCAAGCTCGATCGAAAGATATGTCGATCTGAAGATTTAGGGCACAAAACAGGTGAAAACGTGTTTTGAAAATCTTTCCCGCGCTCTGCCACCTGGATGACACGTGTCAAGCGCTGATTGGATGCGTAATTCTCTCTCCTTCCCTACTTCATTGGACACGTGTCCTCTTTTTTTTATTGGCTCTGGGCCGCTTCAAACCTCACCCTTTGACTTTTGGACTTTCTCCTTGTGACACGTGTCGTGATTTGATTGGTCCGCGGTCTCGCCGGCTTTTCGCGCCCTTCGCGTCCCCTCTGTCCTGATGTCCCAAACTGTTTGGGACAAAAACTCCCGATCCACCCGAAATGGGCTTCCTTGTCCCTCATTCGGCTGATGACACGTGGCGTTGCTTGATTGGCTTTCGGCTCCTTCGGCTATCCGCGTCCCACGCGTCCCTTTGTCCAACAACCCTAAAGGTTGTCAAGTTCATTTCGCCGAACGCCGGTTCACGCCCTTCAATGCTTCCATTTGTTCCAATTTGTTCCAACTGCTCGACTGCTCTGGGACAAATTCTTCAACCACCCAAAAATGGGCTTCCTTTTCTCTGGCCGCTCCACCTTTTCGCCGTCCTTCACATCCTCCGGCCCGTATGTCCCAACCGCTTAGTGCGAAAGTTCTCCTTTTCGCCGAACCGGGGTGGTTCGCGCCTTCACGTCTTCATGTCCCAAATGTCCCAGAGCAGTTAGTCGATTTTCTTCTCCTTCGGCCGAACCGGCTTTCCACGTCCCACGCGTCCCGACGGCCTGATGTTCCTTTTCCCTGCAGACTGCCTGGCGGCCTTTCGGCCGATTCGCACCTGACGTCCCTCATGTCCCGACTGCTGCGAGGACTAGGACTTAGCCAATTTTCACAATTTTTTCTGGCCCAAGCTTGTTTTTTGCAGCCTTTTCACCTTTTCTCAGAACTTGCTCTTTTCAACCTGGACAGGAGAGTTAGAAAAAATTCTGAGGGGACCCTAGAAACATGATTTTTGCCCTGAATCCATCCATTTTCCTGGGACTTGAGAATTCTGATGTATGTTATCAAATCAACCCTGGGGGTGAATTTGGATAACAATTTGGTGACTCAATGGGATACCGCCGCTAGGTAGAAGATACCAGCTGTCAAGTAGTCCATTGGGCATGGAGTCATCAAATATTCTATTTAGTAACCCTAATCGACTGTAATGTGCAAGGAGGAAGATGGAATGTCACCCGATGAAAGCAAGGACTCGCTAAACATCTCCATGGACAGCAAGCCGTGCCAAAGCACTTAGGGAAAACAAACTAACCTACAAAGAAACAATGTGCACAAGCACTGGAGGAAAGAAAATCTAATCTAATATTTACAGAGGTAGTGAACTTCCTCTAGAAGCAACGCTTGAGATAGATTCCATTGACTGGAATCTGCAGTTCTTCACCATCCAATGAGGCCAATTGGAAAGCATTGTTGTTCTTGCACTTTGTGACCATGTATGGGCCACTCCAAATGGCATCAAATTTTGAATGCCTTCCCGGTTTTGCTCTATCCATATCCCATTTCAACACTAGATCTCCAACTTGAAAAGATCTATCCTTGGCCTTTCTATCAAAGGTCTTCTTGATCAAAGCTTGATCCTTTTCCATTACTTGGGATGCCCGATTTTCGATCTCTGCAGCTCCATCAACTCGCATACCTCACCTCCATGGGCTCAAATTCAAGCAACTCCAGCCTGCTTCATGAGTTCCAACGTTGGCAACTCAAGTGACATGGGCAAGATTGCTCTCTTCCATGACAAGCCTAAATGGAGAGTTACCTGTGGATCTTTTGGGAGTTATCCTATCAGCCCATAAGGCTGATTTCAGTTTGGTATGCCAAGACCTCTGATTCTCATCAAGAGTCCTCCTAATGATCCTCAACAAGTTCTTGTTTGTAGACTCTGCCGGCCATTACCCCGAGGGTAATAGTTCGATGAAGTGCTTAGGTAAATACCGTTCTTGACAGCCCACTCAGTCACCCTAGATCCAATGAATGCCAATGCATTATCAGAGATTATTGTAGCAGGTACACCAAATCTGGTTGTTATCCCCTCATAAAAGTCTAAGATGCTAGACTCATTCGCCTCTTTGAGTGCTACTGCTTCTGTCCATTTGGTGAAGTAGTCTGTGGCTGTCAAAATCCATTTGTGCCCTTGGCTTGAATTGGGATTAATGACTCCAATGAAGTCCAAACCCCATTGCATGAATGGCTGGTCAACTGAGATTGGATGCAATGGAAGGGCAGCAAACTTCTCTTTTCCTGTGAAGAATGCACAATTCTTACACCTCTTGATCCATGCATAACAATCACTGAAGATTTTAGGCCAATAATAACCAGCCTTCATGATTTTTAGAGCTGTCACTCTTGGTGCAAAATGGCCACCAGCTGGTCCATCATGGAACTCTTCTAATACCCTTTGAATCTGACTTGTGCTAATGCATCTCAACAGCACTCCATTTACATCTTTTTGAACAAAACTCCATCAACAATGGCATACGGGACAGCCTGCAATCTGAAATGTCTCCTTTGGGTCTTGTTCATCTCTGGAGGGCATAGGCCTGTGCCTAGGAAGTGCATAATACCTTGGGTCCAGCAAGGAGTCGGGGCAGCATTGTCTTCTTCTTGCCTGCCACTCGGCTCATGGCTGTCTTGGACTGTCAAAATAGTTTCTTCTTTGTTGCATACTTCTTTTTGCTTCCCCAAAACCAGCTGCTCACACAATCCTTTCCCTCTTACCAGCTTGGTGATCTTGATCTCAATGTCATATTCCATGACACGGGTGATCCAACCTGCCCTTTTCTCATTCAAATCCTTGTTGAGGAGGAAGTCCTTAACTCCAAAGATGTGAGACCAGCAAATGGACCTTGTTGTTTGAGATTAAATGCTTGAATTTCTTCAAGCTTCATTACGCAAGCACATGTTTTTCAATAAAAGAGTACCTCACCTCATAGTCATCTAGGCTCGCAAAGAAGGCAATCGCTGCTCATCATTATCTTTGTTCTGTTGTACTAGAATGGCAGAAATAGTGTCATCACCTCCAAATGCATAGAGGATGAAATCCTTGGAGAAGTCTGGGTTGATGAGAGTTGGTGCTTGAGAGATAGCTTCTTTGATTGCTTCAAAACTCTCCTTGCCTTCTGCTGTCCACTTAAAAGCCATGCTCTTCTTTAACATTTTGGTGATGGGCTTGACAAGGGCTGCAAAATCTGGGACAAACCTGCGGACAAAATTGATCCTTCCCAAGAAGCTTTGAAGAGCCTTCTTGTGACTTGGCAATGGTAGTGCTCTTATGGCTTCAACCCTCTCTGGATCAATTCTCATCCCTCTTTCGAGACAATATGGCCTAGAAGTTTCCCCTCATGAGCCAGGAATATGCATTTTTTGGGATTCAATGATACCCCAAATCTTCTACACCTCTGAAATACCTGCCTCAGATGAAAAAGGTGATCCACTGCATTTTTGGAGAATACAGTGATGTCATCAAGATATATCAAAACTATTTTATTGATCAACCCCTTGAATGCCATATCCATTGCCCTTGGAAAGTGGCTCCAAAGATTTGATAGGCCAAATGGCATCTTCTTGTAGGCATATGTTCCCATTTGGTTGTGAAGGTCTTGAACTCGATCTTCCTCCTCACCATAATCTGATTGTAGCCTGAGTAGCCATCAAGTAGTGAAAACCTTTCTGAACCAGCTACAACCTGCAATATTTGCTCCATGGAAGGGAGTGGATAATGATCCTTGAGAGAGGCTCTATTCAAATCTCTGAAGTCGACACACAACCTGATCTCTCCATTCTTCTTTCTGACTGGGACTAAGTTGGCGACCCAACTTGAGTGTTTGATGGGGAAGATGATACTGGCCTCAATAAGCTTGCTTAACTCTTTTCTCATGAGAGGTTCAATATGGGGATTCACTGGCCTTTGCTTTTCCCGATGTGCTTGGATTCCGGATCCAGCTCAATAGTATGTTGTGCCAACTTTGGGTTGAAACCTCTTAGATCTTTGTAAGTCCAAGCAAAGACATCTGGGAACTCTTGACAAAGCTGAACAAAATCAGATTTCTCTTGTGAGGTACTTACTTTGCCAATCTGCAATGTTTTGCCTTCTTCCACTAAAATAGGCTCTGAATCTTCACCCTTTACTTGAATGTTTGCTTTCTCCTTCCGGAATCGATCATTCGGGTCAAGATTGACTCCAAGGTTATGAGGCCTTTGGTAACTTGTTAGTTCTCAGCTGCACCACTTGGTCACCATATTGCTGATGCAGCTTGTCTTGATTCCTGGCGGAGAACTCAGCTTCTTCTTGTAGGAAATTAACAATTTGCTGATCATTCTCGAAGACTTGCCAACTTGTGTTGTTATCCGGAACAGCTGGTCTCACAACCAATTTGATATGAGGCTGAGATTTTTCACTTTTGATACTTTCTACAACATCAAATGCAGCCCCAATTGCTGCAAGTCTATCAGTGGCTTCATTCTTTTTTCTTGGGATGGAATTGATGCTAAAAGCTTCAAGATCTTCAATAAGATCCCATACCCGATTTTTGTAGTTCTTCAACAGATCATTTTTGGCAGCATTTTTTCCTTTGACTTGGTTTACGATCAGCTCACTATCACCAAATACTTGTAAATTCTTGATGCCTTTCTTCATTGCCCAGTGCAGTCCATGAATTAAGGCTTCATACTCAGCCGTGTTGTTTGAACAGGAAAACTAGAAACGGAAGGCTGAGTAATACCTTATACCTTGCGGTGAGATGAGCATAGCTCCTCCTCCTGCACCTTGTCTACTCCTTGACCCATCAAAGAACAATTGCCATACTTCATTCTTGTCTTTATGATCCGGCTTGGTGATGCTGGGGAGAGGTTGATTCTCTTCATGTAAACAATAAACTCCTAATAAGCAGATTCTTCTACTTGATAGGGATCAAAAGCATGTATCTTGTTTGCCCATTCATCAAGAGTTAGATCCGGGATACTTCCAATCTTGGTGTCACCTCATCGCTGCTTGGTGATCTTCTTGATCAAATGTCGAGCAATTGGCATTAATTGATTTTGGAGTGTAAGGCTCAATATGGAAGTTTGCAATAGGTTCGATCTGATTGTGGCCTTAGTTCCATATCTTGTTCTCGAAAAGCATGTGTGACCAATCACCAAAATACCCTCCAATTTTTGGTGAAGTCCCTCGACAAGCATAAGGGCAAAGAGTGGTGGAAGGTCTATGATCGATACATCTTGTAAGACAACAACATTGGGACATGCATGCAAGGTAAGACTCAAATTTTAATCACTCCAACCGTTGTCACTATTGCTGTCCCATCTAGCCGCACTACCCTTTAGATGTTATTTCATATTGGAGCCCTAGCTGATCGATCAGCTATTTGTTTGGGCATTAATCGAGCTACTTGCCCCGAATCAATCATGCAATTATGTACTACTTGATTTCCAATGATCAATGAAACATAAAAGGAGGGGGCTTCAACATTTTACCTTGTTGTCCTCCATGATTTCCTTCAGCCGGGCAGCATTTGTGAAGCACTTTGTCTTGCATCCGAACCCATTGATTGAAAGTTGGCCAATCCTTCATGGCAGCTCGCAGCAAATCTCTTTGTCCTGGGATGGATAGGGATTCCCACATTGATATATTGACGTTTGTCTTCTTCATCTGATCAATGATACTGAATGGTGATGAAGGATATCTCTGTTGTCCCTTGGTTTGCACATTTACTCCTTGCACGTGGGCAGCAACAGCTGGCATTTGAGTTGGCCTAGGGGCTGTTCTTGGCTGCCCTTGTGCATTTGAAACTGGACTTTGCTTGCCAATCATTTGTGGAGCCATGGAAGGTTGTGGATTGGCTGGGGCTAATGGCTGTTCTTCACCCAAATTCCTCCTTTTTGACCTTGTGTTGGCTGCAACACCTTGAGAAACTACTTGATTCATGCCACATAAATCTTCTCGCTTTGCTAGGCTCACCAATGTGGTGTCATTTGGGGCTGATTGCTGTTGGAATGTTTGTTGTTGACTGTTTCTCGATCGCCTCACCCTCCACACCAAGAGTTGTCACCATCAATGCTTGATTGAGAGCACCATTGAAACACATGGATTGGTTATGAGGCTCGTTGCATGGAAAGCACCAATCATATTCCTGAGCAATGTTGTTTTGTGTTGGCACTAATGCCTTAGAGGCAGATATGGCATTTGGATTATAGGGCTGGAATGGTCTATTGGCAGGAGGCCTTGTTTGATTCATATTTGCAGCTGGATTAGGTGGTCTTTGTGGTTGGTATGGCTGCCTATTAGGCTGAGCTTGGGGTTGATAAGAAGGTCTGAAACCTTGGGCTTGTTGCCTCTTGAGAGTAACTAGCTCATTGCCTAGGTTTTGCAATTGCTTCATGACCTCTTGAAGCTCATTTGGGGCACTTGGAGATGAAGTGGAAGCTTCATTTGAACTCTGATTTCTAGGAGTGGGAGAAGGAGCCAAATTAGGTGCTTGACTAGTGTTTGGATTCTCTAAACTTGGAAACAATGGCATGGGAGGTCTAGGGGCAAGTTTGCCAGCTTGGATTAAACAATTTTCAGCCCTAATGGCAATGCTATAAGCCATAGGGATAGTTATGCCTCCCATGGACTGAATCAACATAGAAATATCAGAATTTAAAGCTTTGAGATAGTATAGAAAAGCACCTTCTGCTGTTGGCCTGACTGCCACTGGAATCCTCTCCCAAGTCTTTTGAAATCTGAAGTTGAAATCGGTCAGCTGCTCATTGGGAGCTCTCTTGATGGTTGTCAGCTGCTCCAAAAGAGACAAGTTGTCTCCCTTCTCTCCAAATTGCTCATGAAGTGCAATACACAGCTGATTCCAGTTTGTGATAGAACCAGCTCCAAGGCTCCTAAACCATTGTAATGCTTTACCCTTGAAGGAAGATGCCAGTAACTTGACAGCCACTTGCATTTCATTGATTTCATGAATTGCACAAAGGTTAGCAATATCTTTAACATGATCACTGGAGTAGTCCGATTTTTCCAAGTGAAGTAGGGAATGTTCTTCAAGGCTGCAATAGGAACTCGGATGTTGTGCATTGAGAGCAAGTGGGCTGCGCCGTGAAGTTGACGTAGGGGATTGTTCTGAGCCATTCTAATTGGTCTTAAAACCCTTGTTGACTGAATGAAAGGCCTACCAGGTGGAGGAGTTGAGAGAGTTCTGTTTGGTGGAGATGGAGACCTTTGAATCCTTCTTCCTCTTTGCCTTCTTCTTGGAGATAATTGCAGGTATTCAAACAACACTTCTTCTTCTCCAACTCTTGACCTTGTGGTGATTCTTCTCATGAGTTTTCGTGCCCGCACTTGGAACCAGTTGATTCTTCCCTGAGTCGCCAGATATGCAAATAATAGCTCTTTTAAGCAAGAAAATGCAGCAGATGCACATCAACCTTGCTGCAATAAAAATGAGACCTCTAGTCCCACCGGGCGTGCCAAAACTGTTGTTGCAGACTCACAAAGACCCCGGATGCAGATCAGGCTTCTAGGTTGATCACTCTAGCATCCAGTGTGATTGCACAACATGGAAACCTCTCTCCAAGTGTGGGGACTTGTGAAACTGAGAGAGGAATCTCCAGATTAGAGGCTGGTTCCTCAAACTCCTCTGATTTAGATCTATATTTTGCAAAACTACAGAGGTTCAGATCCTAATCCTACTCTAAATTGCCAGGGGGCAGGGATAGAAATGCAAAAATTGAAACTAACTAAAGATGGTGATGCACCAAAAGGAGTGGTGAAACATTTCTGTCAAGAAAATAGACACAAACCAGAGATTTGCAACATGAAACATACACAGACTGATAAGATATAACTTAGGATCTGAAATGAAGCAAATAATACAAACAAAGGACTGAAAACCATTCACAAAGCTTGCATTATCATTTCCAAAGACTCCAAATCATCGCATTACAACCTCTAGAGAGGTAAAAACTATTACAATCTTTTGGAGAGGTCTCGATTCTTGCATCAACCACTGCCGGAGGAAAGAAGAGAGAAGTTGCTATGTCAAAAATTGTTCCTCCTTTTAGAAATGAGCCAAATCTAGCTTTTTTACAAATCGCAAGGGTCGAGCCTGCAGGGACAAAACATACAAAAACATGAGAGCCCATCCTCCTCGATCTTGCAGATGCATTAAAATGGCATGGGGACCTTACAAACCCATACCCTATCACTTTGACCGAATTACAGGAGAATGCGACCCATTTCGCATTAAATCGGTCGCGCGAAATGTCACTTCGCCATGAACACGTGTCGAGCTGTTTCTCAATTTTTCTCTCGACTACACCAAAATTCAAGATTAACCCTTAATCACGTAGAGAATTTCATAAGCTTTCGCGTTGATATAAAGAACATGCAAATCCAAGCTCTGATCGAAAGATATGTCGATCTCAAGATTTAGGCACAAAACAGTGAAAACGTGTTTTGAAAATCTTTCCCGCGCTCGCCACTGGATGACACGTGTCAAGCGCTGATTGATGATGCGTAATTCTCTCTCCTTCCCTACTTCTTCATTGACACGTGTCCTCTTTTTATTGGCTCGGTCAAGTGCTTGAAACCTCACCCTTTGACTTTTGGACTTTCTCCTTGTGACACGTGTCGTGATTTGATTGGTCCGGGTCCGCCGGCTTTTCGCGCCTTCTTCGTCCCTCTGTCCCGGATGTCCCAAACTATTTGGGACAAAAACTCCCGATCCACCCGAAATGGGCTTCCTTGTCCCTCATTCGGCCGATGACACGTGGCGTTGCTTGATTGGCTTTCGGCTCCTTCGGCTATCCGCGTCCCACGCGTCCCTTTGTCCCAATCGGCCCCCCAAGGCCGGTTCTCTGCATTTTCGCCGAACTGCCGGTTCACGCCCTTCACATCCATTTGTTCCAACTGCCCTGCATCATCTGGGACAAATTCTTCCAACCACCCGAAATGGGCTTCCTTTGCTCTCGGCCGCTTCACCTTTTCGCATCCTTCGCGTCCTCGCGGCCCAGATGTCCCAACTGCTTAGTGCGAAAGTTCTCCTTTTCGGCCGAACCGGGTGGTTCGCGCCCTTCGCGTCTTCATGTCCCAAATGTCCCAGAGTAGTTAGTCGATTTTCTTCTCCTTCGGCCGAACCGGCTTTCCGCGTCCCACGCGTCCCGACGGCCCGGATGTTCCTTTGCCCTGCAGACTGCCTGGCAGGCCTTTCGGCCGATTCGCGCCCAGACGTCCCTCATGTCCCGACTGCTGCGAGGACTAGGACTTAGCCAATTTTCACAATTTTTTCTGGCCCAAGCTTGTTTTTTTGCAGCCTTTTCACCTTTTCTCAGAACTTGCTCTTTTCAACCTGGACAGGAGAGTTAGAAAAAATTCTGAGGGGACCCTAGAAACATGATTTTTGCCCTGAATCCATCCATTTGCCTGGGACTTGAGAAGGTATGTTTTCGATGTATGTTATCAAATCAACCCGAAGGCCCACACCCAATCAAAACATGCCACGTGTCCTCAACTCAATTTCCCTACGGGGATTTTTGGAAAATTTTCCAAAGGGCAAAACAAAGGAAAATGGAGCAGGATGGGCCCGCGCTAATAAAAATGTGCCACATGGCACCTGGAATGGCAGAGCATGGGGATTTTTTGGGAAATTTTCCCAAATGCAAAAAGGGTGAAAAAATTCAAATTTTTGCCCGCCAATCCGATTTGGCCCTGTTTTGCCCTAAATTTTGAAATGGCCATATCTTTCGATCCAGATGTAGACACAAATTTATGTCTTACGACCCCTTGTGACCCGCATCTCATCTTCGCAACCTAACCTCATGACCTAAACCTTACACAATTATTTATTAATTACCTTGTAATTGAAAAATCCACATCATCTCACCTACCACCTCATTTTGCCACTTCATCATGACCTAGCCCTAACCCTAAACTAACCTAATTAAGACCTATAACTTGGTCTACACCTACACCCATGACTAATGACCCCTTTCTCGGACCCAAAACCGACCTTCTAGTCACTTGACCAAGCCCGCAACTAATCCCTCGGAGAAAAGCAGGGAAGGTGGGCTATTTTACTAAAAATAGCCTACTTTTTCCTTACCGATGCCGATTCCTACTCGACCGCCGTCGGTTACGTAACCGCCATCGGTTCCCTGTAAAATGGGCTCCCCTAACCAGAAACAAGGGTGGAAGGATTTTAGGAATCAATAGAGATCATTTGGGAGCGATCAAGAGAGTCCAGATCTTCACTTGACCGAGCAGAGATGAGTGAAGAAACCAAGAGTTCAACAAAAGGAGATCAAGCCCAAATCGCAGAATGCAGTAAACAGCCAGAGTTCTCAGATACTCAGCTGATCATCGGGAGGGAGATATTTCATCTTCTGTTTGTCCAGCCATCCTACCTAGAGTTCTGCCTTTGTCATCAGAGTTCTTGGACCTGCATCTTTGTCAATAACCAGTAAGTTACATCTTGCATGTCCTCTTTAATAACATTTCTTAGACTTTTTGAAGCACAATCCTCACAAATCCATTCCTAGATCCACTACCCAGCGTGCTATTGCATCTAACTATCATTCATCTACCTCTCATCACCTTATTTCCTAATATCACCTATATACAGCCTTACAAATAACACAACTACCAAACAACACAACCACCCCCACAAAACAACCAACCTTCGGATCTAGACCATACCGAAGATATCGGTTATCAAAGAACCGCAGTATCGGTTATCCCGACTATAACCAAAACCAGCCTTTCCCTACCCGTTTCAACGTAGCAATTTAATTGATATCTTACGAGTCTTTTGTGTTAATTCATATTAGCAGGGAACCGACCACCTTCGAAAGGAAGTTTTATATTTCTGAGCCCAAGCAGTTCCTCATTTATTGTCTAATTAAAATTGTGTGGTCTTGTGTTCTTATTTTGCAGTAGTCCTTCCAAGACAAAAGGAGTTCTTCACTGAGTTAACCTGATCTTTCTCTACTAAGCACGCGCACACCATCTTCGACGTTCAACAGGTATTCCTCCTAGCCCTAACCTTATATGTTTCTAAAAGGAATGAAAGGATAGAAGCAACTCTATTCCCAGAAGCCGAAACATTAGAAAGCGAAACATTTTGCACACTAGGTGGGACCCATTTGGGTTTCTTTCTTTCTTACTTGCTTTCATATAGGGGAGTATACTTGCTGTTTTCTTCTTCTAAAAGATATTCACAAGGTTTTGTATTATTTTGATAAAATAACTTGCTTTGCTTTTACATCTCGCATTAGTGAAAGTCATCTCTTTTGCTTCATCGAATATCATTTTCGATTTGGGTTAAAACACGTGCATTGCATTACACGCTTGTTGTTTTCAATTCTAGCTAACGTAGATTAAGTAACAGTTGTACACGTGGGGTGATATCCATGTATTGACAAGAAATTAATCTTACTTTCACCGCACAACACATACCGAATCACTTCACAATTAACACAAAGCTCAAACATCCCCCTTTTTTCCACGGTATTCCTCCGCCCGATTGAGGTAACCTTATAAGCCAAAACAACTTGACATTTCCCCTAAGTCTTTTGTTTAGGATTGACATCATTCCGTGTCTAAAGGCATAAGCCCACAATAATTAAAATTAACCCTAGGGTTAGTCTCTGGATTTGCGTGTGCATCTTGCTTGTTTTTAGTTCTATTTTCTTTTTCTCATACCCTGTCTTCTGTGATCAATAATTGGACAAGTATACTAAACGTTGTTAAAAATCAAATTAGCAGCCTTTTATATCTTGTTAGCCTGACTTCTTACATCGACATCGGTTACTCGACCGACGCCGGTTATAGTATAACCGACATCGGTTACGAGACCGATATCGGTTACTGTCTTTCCCAATTCCTGACAAACCAACAACCTACCAATTTCACCAGTCTGAGTTTGTTTCTGTTCTTGACAGATTGAAACCCTACTGTGAACTCCTGTCCATGGTTGTTATCACTCAAAAGCAAGCCGCTGCCATGGTTTCACATGCTTGCTCTGTTTCTTTGCCTGAATCACCCCCTTCACATTCTGTGGGGAATCCTACGGATACCAGCGAGGTTCCTAAAATTCCTGTGGGAGATAAGGACTTTGCCAAGTTTCTGGATGCTAATTCTAGCGCTGTACAATACTATTTGTCTCATACCCCTGACCGTACGCCTGATGGTCAGCTCCTTGTTGGTATGCCTATTAGTATAGCTGCTCATTTAGCTCCCACTCCGCCTGATAACACCACCTTGCTTCCTGCATCTCTAGCCCCGTCTCCCAATCCGACGGCTTCAGAGGTTCATACGACTCAGATTGGCTTTCCTTTGGTTAATCTTGGACCCCACATATCATTACCACCGACTGCCCCTACCTCATCTCTCTTGCAGACTGCTCCGTTCATGACTTGCTCTCTACCACCTATCCACACTAGCTTTCCTTCTCAAGCTCCGCCTACCTTTTCATTCCCATACACGTATCCAGTGACCTCAACATCTTATATGGGACATCCCTATTCGGTCGCCTCAACATATTCATCCTCCATACCTTATCAACACTTAACCCCACCATTGTCCAGTGGAGGCCCTTGGCCCAATTTGCCTCCGTTTACCACAATCGCACCATCATCTCATCCAACCACGGATTTCATCAAACAAATGATGGACAAAATGCAAAATCTGGAGGCCTCTGTTTCAGGAAGTCGTAGCGCCTTAACATACGAACAAGTTTGTCGGGAGCCTATTCACCCTTCTGTCCCCCTTCATTCGTATCCTCCTCAATGGGAATTACCAAAATTTACCCGTTTTAACAGTAAAGAGGACCCTCAACAACACTTGCGATCATTTAGACATGCTTGTTATTTGATTGCTCATGATGATGCCTTGTTACTCCGCACCTTTCCCATGTCCTTATCAGACCCGCCTGGAGTGGTATAGTGCTTTAACCCAAAGACTCAATCTTCTCTTTTAACCAACTAGCCCAATCTTTCTTGGCATCATTTCTCCATTAACATTGCAAGAAAGTATCTATCATCGACCTTTATGCCATCCGACAATTCGAAGATGAATCTATCGCAGATTTCGTTAGACGATGGCGGGGCCTTATCAACCAACTTACATATGCCTGCCTCAGTGAACTTATCAAAATTTTACGCGGGCATGTGCTAAGCACATTTCTCCTACTCTTCAAATTCAAACTTTCCGCACATTTGATGAGGCCTTTACCATGGCTCGGAAACTAGAAATTCGAGCCTTAGAAGAAGAGAAATTGCGGTTGCGAACAAAACCCCAATTTCAAACTCCAGATTCTACCAATAAACCAAACACCACCACTCCTCACACGTCCACTTCTTCAAAATCAAAAGGACTTGTCCACGCGGTGATGGTCAAATCTCAAACACCATCTAATACCCCACCAAAACCACCTATAAGTATACAAAGCGAGAACCCCATCAATTACACTCCTTGGGAGAAACTTATGGTGTCATCTTGGAATCATTGCTCAAAGCGGAGCTATCACCTTGCCTCTTGTTAAACCCCACTCGGGTTTGATTCTACCCACGCTATACCTTCTGAGTACAAAGAAAATGACTTTCAGAACTTTCACCGCGTAAAGGACATAGTCATGAAAACTGCAAAATGTTGAAAAACATAGTGCAAGGAAATGGTTGACGCAGTGATATAACCCTCGATAATCCTAATGCCCCTGCCAACCGAAATTTGAAAATCTTCAACAAACCATTCCCAAATCACTCGTCAACCAAGAACGTAAACCAGGATATCTTAGCCGAGGAGAGTGTTCATGAGATCCATGCAGTCTTCGACTCCCAGCCAAAAGCCTCTATCGAGAAAATTTTGAATCAAGCCTCTCCACTAACACAGGAGTCCGAACCTCCTTCACCACCATCAAGCCAAAGTGAAATCATTCCTTTACCCATAAAAGAGTTAACTGCCCAGACTTCTCTTCTCATCAATGAGTCTGCTTACACCACATCCCTACAAGACTGCGAATGGATGTTATCTAATTTATCTATTTCCCAAATGTCCCCTTCTACCGCTCTTGCTGCACAAGAGGAAGGCTCGCCACTCCTTTTGACATCCTTAGACGAGAAATCTCTTGCACCAACATCACCAAATTCTTTAACCATAACAGACCCTCTCAAACATGCCCTCCTGCCTATTAGTCCTTCATCGCCTAAATCTTTTCAACAACCGGTCGACCTCTTAATATCTATTGATACAGTACCTCATCTACCCCCTGTATCACACCCACAGTGGACTGGAATCACAACCCACCTTTCTTCCGTACCAAATTTACAATTCATGCCTGAAGATTGTCATTCTCCGTAAGATGACTGGCAGTCCCATGGGAACGTTTGAGTACCCCCTATTCTACTCAAATGCAGGTGACCGATCCGGACACCTCTACCATATACCCTAAGTGTTTACAGAAACTCAAAATGCCTATGTCCTCATTCTCACCCCCCGTATCTATACCAAGTAGCCCATCCACCTCTATTAACCTAACCAAATCTTCCCCTACACTTGGGACCTCACCAATGCCCAGTCTAACACACCCGCCTAAGCGACTTGATTTATCCAAAAATAAAGCCACCCCGCCACCTAGGAGACAAACTCAATCAGTGCCTCTATCACAATCAAAACCATCATCGTCACACCTACCTTCCATATTGGGACCTCATCCCTCCACCTTGCATCAATATATCATACCTCCTGTGTTTTCTTCAAAACGACCTACGCCTTCTGCACCTATACAGAGATCAAAGGGTATATCAACATTGTCACCCCACATATCCTGTCCACCCATCAACCCTAAATGAACTCCATCATCAAAGGATTTATTTTCGTCACTCCCCTTTCTCCGTGGTTGCTTTCCGCTACCACGTCATCATCGTAGCCTCGTCATCTAACTAGCTGAATATAGCTTTTGCGCCAAAGAAACCACGTTTAGTGAAAACCACGTGGTGAACACCCCTCGGCTAAACCACCACCCGTATGAACCAACCACGCCCAAACATTACCAAAACCCATGCAAAACCAATACCCTCATCCTCCTCCGATTTTGACCCACTCAAAGGATCTTACGCCAAAATCCTTGCTATGTTTGTGGAGAATGCAACCATTTCCCTACCCCCACTTAGACCTTATGACCCGTCTAAACCTCGACCTATAGGTTATGATGAGTCTAAAATCTACCTATCACCACACACCGGGACATTATGTGGAGGGATGCAAAGCTTTAAAACCATCCTTCGTCGACCACCTCTCCCAGATACAAAGGTTAAGAAAGACAACTTACGTAAGGAGAGACCTTTAGCTTCAATTCCCTCTACTATACCATCTCATCCCCGCCTCACCAAGATCTATCATTATTACAACCCCACCTCTTGAAGACCATGATTCATCCCCAACCATCTTCCTCATCTCAGTCTACGAGATTAATATGATTAGTGTTGCTACTCGAGCGCGTGAAAACAACGAGAAAGCAAAAGAAAGCACACATGTGTCCTCTCTTTCTCCATCCAGCATCCCGATTGCACCACCACCCAAAGTGGTTATTCGTGGACCCGCTTACCCCATCTCTAATGGAGTTGCCCATCGAGCCATGATCAAACAGCTTCACCAATCACCCGTAAAAATGACACTATATGATCTCATTCAGACTTCTGAATCCCATCGACAAGCTCTCGTTGAAATTCTTCAAGGGATCGAGGTCTTACCTAATGAAACCCTACCTGTTGCCTCCATTCTAACACCCAATCACGTTGCTTCTCTCACCAAACAACCCATCGCCAACCACTACGTCTGCATGACAACAAGCTGCGGCGATAATTTCTTCAAGATGAAATTGTTGACTTTGGTATGTAAGATCTGACCACTTCGCCCTTTTCATCTCAAACTACGCCCGGGACATTCGGGTACATCGTGTTATGATTGACGGGGCTTAGCCTAAACATCATCTCTTCAAAAGCCTTCCAACAAATGAATATCCCTTCTAGCTACATGTGTGCCAATCCCATCATGTTGCGGTCATTCAATGACGCTATTACCTCTACCTTAGGCACCGTGATCCTCAACATTCGGGTAGGACCACGTACTTTACCCGAACTCTTCTATGTCCTTGAAGGAGAGTTCCAATATAACATATTGCTAGGTTGCCCTTGGATCCAGGCTATGGGATGCGTTCCCTCAACATTACATAGATGCATAAAATTTGAGTACGAGGGGAAGTCCTACACCGTAAAAGCTGATCCTCCCCCCTTTAAAACCTGTAATATGTTATACCACCCTAACGATGTGCTTATACCAATCAAGACACCCATTCATTCAACCCAACCGTCCTCTTCAAATGTACCTCAACCATCCACCTCAACCGCACCTACGCCTTCAACTGATGAAACCACCGTCGCAAAAACCACTTCCCTTCCCGCAGCTAACATCCCAACCGCAGACCCCTTAGTAGATGTTTTTCAACGCCTTACACTGGGGGAGTATCACCTATATAACGTTAGTTCTTTCCATACCCCACAGGAATACGGACAGGTACATGCACATCCTACCTATGACCGTCATGTGGGGGAAGTAATCTCTTACGGACCACCCCATTGCCGCACCAACCTAACGTATGGGGGTGTTGACGCATCCTCCATTACCCCAGAACCCCCTCTTGGTGTGGTTCCCTTCAATCCGATTTTCAATACTTGACAAATCATCGCTTCGCCATCACCTTCTTGACTCATTGTGCTTGGAAAGGCTTTGGTTTTGGTCTTTATGAACAAGGCCGACATACACTCATTCCCATGACTACATGCAAACACAATGATCGTAGTGGTCTCGGATTTCCGGGAACACCTAAACAGAGGAACCTCGTGTCGGGTTGTCTTCACAGAAGACAACGACGTCACCCCTACCGAACCATCATCACCCATTTTGCCTTCGTCACCATGCAGTCGATAGATCCCGAATCTATCCCTCCTAACTTTTTTTTTTTATAAATGCTATCTTCCTAGGTCCTCTCAATTATAAACGCGATAATGAGGACCCTCTTCTATCCCCTTCGTATCCGGATATGATTGAAGAGGACTCACCTTGATTAACGTTGTTGAGTGTCGGGATGATGACTCCATCCTCACTTACCTTGGCGCGGATGACTCTTATATTCAACGCCTTACCATCTGAAACTCAAACCATTTAGACGAATGAATCTATTATAGAAATCAACATCCACACGGAGGAAGATCCTCACATTGTGAAGATCGGACAATCCCTTAACACATCGAACAAGTCGCCTTTACTACCTTTCTGTGCTGCAACAAGCTTTTCGCTTGGTCCTCACGCCCGACATGCCGGGAATTGATCCTAACATTGCTCGTCCATAACATTACACTAAAACCCGATTCCAAGCCAATTAAATAGAAATTGAGAAAAATGCATCCACGCATTGCTCTCTTGGTCAAAGAGGAGCTTCAACGACTCCTTTCTCATTTCTTCATTCTGCTATTGACTATCCTCAATAGATTTCTAACATCGTACACTATCGGCTACAAGCGAGAGGGGGACTTCGGATATGCATGGATTTCTAGGGATCTTAACCTCGCTTGCCCTAAGGATGACTTCCCCTACCTAGCATTGACCAACTTGTAGATCTCACGCAGGCCATGAGATGCTCTCTCTCATGGATGGTTTCTCGGGGATATAACCAAATTTTGGTTGCTCACGCGATTAACATCGAAAACTACGCTTCATAACTCCTTGGGAACCTTCATTATCGTGTAATGCCATTTGGCATTAAGAATGCTGGTGCGAACCTATCGTGGGCTATGACCTACATTTTTCATGACATTATGCACACTATCCTTGAAGATTACGTCGACGATCTTCTTGGCAAATCTAAACATCGTAGTGAACATCTCGATGTTTTAACCATTATTTTTATCACCATTTACAATATTCTATCTACCTTCAACAAAGAAATGTGTCTTTGGTGTCCTTTGAAACTTCTTGGCTTTATCATCTCTTTGCATGGCATCGAGGTCGACCCATCTAAAGTCAAAGCTATCCTAGAAATGCCCCCACCTACCCGATCTCAAACAATTGCATAGTTTACAAGGTAAGCTCCAATCTATCCACGTTTCATCTCCCAACTCTCGGATCAATGTCAACCTTTCCATCACCTTTCTTAAAAGGAAATTGATTTTGATGGAGGCGAAGAGTGCCACCTAGCCTTTGAAGCTCTCAAAACTTATCTCTTAGCCACCCCGATGCTTATCCCACCTCAGACGCACCGCCTTTCTACCTTTACCTTTCTCAAGCCATCGACTATCTTTGTAGGGGCCATGCTTGCATATCGTGACTGCCAGAATCGAGAACAAGTCTGTTTATTATATAAGTCGTACTTTGGTGGACTATGAGACTAGGTATACACATGTAGAAAATTTATGCCTAGCCCTATCATTCGTGGCTACCAAACTCAGACACTACCTTACTCGAATCACAAAACTTTCATCATCACTAACACGGA